>CABHPQ010163692.1:11256-24466 GCA_902168405.1 Peromyscus aztecus | reverse complement strand
TTTTCCTTGTAGTTGCTAGCTGTCAGCTACGGACTTTGGTCATTACATGCAAGATTAATCTCAAGAAAACATCATGCATACCCACTGTTCCTACCTTCCTGAAAGACTGAGCATCCCAATCTGAATCTAACTGTAGTACTGAGACTCCGAAGTCCCTAGCCTGTACCTCTAGGAACGGATTTCATTTCCTTCAACCCTCTTTGTAACTTATTTTCTTGTTACATTGAATTCAGTGTGGAATTTGTATATGGCATAGACTTTACAGAGTTTCATGATTTTATTTTAAATTCAGTATACTGAAGATGTAAATTTATAACCCTACCTTTTCAGCTACTTCAGCCTACTTTGCAAATACCATTCAATTTACAGAATTCATCTTAATCCAAAACCATTTTTTTCTTGTGCTGGAGATTTATACATGGTAAAAAAAAATACTGTAAAACTGAGCTATGCCTCAAATCTAAAAGCCATGTTCCTCTTGGGTATATTTAGAAAGATGATTAAATAATTCAAACATTTCAAGCAGAATTAAACAAAATATTTCAGCTTCACCTTGATCATATTTTGACTTTCCAATAAAAAATTCTTCATTTTTACATTTTTAGAAATCCAAGAAATTAACTTTCTATGTGTTCCAATTTAAAGCTGTATAAATCTTCATATATTGTTCATGAATTTAGCAAGATCTTAATTAAATCAAATTACTCTATTTTAACTTTTCTTTTACTTGAACATGCCAAATTCTAGTTAATCACACATTTACAAAAATAAAATTATGTCTAGGTTCCATCTCAAAGTAAGCAATTACCTTAATTTATTTTTTCTTTAAGTGGTGTCTGTATTTTATTTAAACATCCCTCTTCGAGTATATAAAAGCACACCCATGAAAATATGCACATCTATAGAAATTAAGCCTGTAAGAAATTTCTGCTGGTCACAATCCAGCTTCATGACTTCACAAATCTTGTTCAATTATCACCACTTGAAATTAAGTCAGATATCTTCCCTAGGATTTTAGAATGTTGTCTCTCCTCCTCATCTTCCTGAGTGGATTCTTGCTGGGTATTCTGATTAGACAGACAAAACTCCATTGATAAATGGTATCTCTGAATTCCATAATACTACTGGGATCATACTGTGATGCCAGAAATACATACTTCACCTAACCTCTATATTTACTCATCAAACTTGTAGGAGCTTACCGTGGATAACAGCTAAGATTTAGTTTTGTCTTTATATCTCTTAAAATATACATATTAAAGAAACAAAAACTATAAAATACACATTCTGGTGAGTTTTTCTTCTACTTGATTCAAGCTAGAGTGATCTGAGAAAAAAGAAACTTCACTGAGAAAATGCCTCCATCAGATTGGCCTATGTGTGGTTGATGCCATACTTCAGCCAGTGCTCATAGGACGTGTCAGAAAGCAGACTGAGAAACCTTTTAAGAGAAAGCCAGTAAGTAGAATCCCCCCAATGTCTCTGGGTCTGTCTCTGCTTTCTTGTTCCACATTTGAGTGCCTGCTTTTGCTTCCTGTCATTATGGGTTGTGACCTGTAAGCCAAATAAGTTCTTTCTTCCAAAGCTGCTTTCGTTTATGGGGTCTGTTACAGCAACAGAAAGCAAACTGAGACAATACCTTCTGACTATGGTACAGATTATTGGATTTCATAGAATCCTTTATTCTTTCCATTTGGTAGCTTTATAGAACCAAAAAACAATTGTTGATACTAGCATTTAAAGTATTTACTTCTACAGAGAAAGTTATAGACAATACACAGATGTTTTGCAACTGTTTTTCTCCTAAGACGGCGCTATTTATAAGATTCTAGCTCAATGTAGGGGCTATGTAGTCAGCATTTCAACTTAAATGTTTTTATTTACTCAGCTAGAACTTATCTCAAACCTAATCTCACTATAACATACATCTTCCTCTGGGCCACACAAAGCTGACCACTGAATGAGTATCAGTGGTCTTCATCAACATGCTGCAGACAGAAAACCAGTAGTTCAGTACATCCGTCCAAGTACAACTACATCCTTACTCACATCTAAGTTATTCCCTGTCAATGCTAATTTCCAAGTGTACTTTGTATCTCCAGTTCCTTCATTCCTTCTATAGACAATCATCTTTCAGTTTCAACTTTTGAAACTTCAATTTTATAACTCTATTGGTTTAAATTGTCTATTAAAAGTGTATATACAGAGGCTGGAGAGATTGCACCTTAACAATTGAGTTAAGAGCACATATTGCTCTCCAAGAAGAAATAAATTTGGCTCCCAGCGTCCCTGTTGGTCAGTTCACAACTGCCCATAGTGCCAGCTTCGTGGTATCTGAAGCCCTCTTCTGGCCTCTGTGGTTTTCTGCACATAAATATGCATACATACACACACACACACACACACACACACACACACACACACACACACACTTCAAGTTAAAAATAAGTCCAGAAAAAAGAAGGTATTTGTAAGAAAAATTGCAACTGTGAATTACAGAATAAGTAAGTCTATTTTGGACTCTAGTTTTCCAGCTTGGTACATGGGTAGCTCATGTATCTTACTTTATGTGTCCATAACACAACAATCGAACCTTAAAGAACTCTTAGCCATCTATGCTTGCTTCTCACAGCTCTTGTCACCACATAGCATATGAAAAAAAAATCAGGTTAGTTTTCTGGGGAAAAGAGATGTCCCTGTGTCAGGTTCCTTGACAAATGAGCCTCTAGCAAATCATCTGCTAATGAAATAAATAGTACATCCAGCTGAGACCATGGAAGGACTTCTCTGTGGAGAAGAAAGTTCTAACCAACTAATGAAATCATTGCTCTTTTAGAGCATTAAATTGTATGATAGTTTGTTTCTTTATAAGGGCTTAATGATATGAACTCCTTTATTAAAACTAATCAATCACATATTATCACCATGTTTCTATGGTAATGACCTTGTGGGAGAAGAACATTCAAAAGAGAGACACTCATGTCCCACACTCTCAACTATGAGAGTATCACACTTTTTTGACTTACAAAATTGTTTCTCTAACAGTCATGGGGCGGAAGCAGACTCCTAAAGAAAAGTATACAAAATTTCCTTTGTACGCTGGTCACAGAATGGACCTAGGCAAAATGGACCATATCAAAAAGGAAAAATGAATGGACAATGGGAACAAGGAATCCAAAAGCCTCATAAGGGCTGTGGATCCCACAAAACAAACAAACAACAAACCTGAAATTATTCTTCATTTTCAAAATGTGGATATCTGATTCATCATTTTCCCCAGCCAGACAAATTTATATAATCTGTTATATTTCTATAACAGACAGCTGATACAGCCCAAGGCCCAGGTCCCCTCTTAACAGTAATAGACAGATTATCCCATCACACAGTACATTTTTTATGTTTTCAGGGTCAGCTCACTGCTTTCCACGGTGGTATGATGATCTCAGAGTTTGGTCAGTTAGCCATATCATTTGACCTTACTGCAAATAAATTCATGTTCCTTTACCCATTTCTGCTTTCTGATTTCTTTGGAATGCAGGAAATAGTGTCAGTGGATTAGTGGACCCACATAACCATTATCACAAAACACACAAAAACTATCAAAGGAGAGAAGAGGAAAAATAAGGATTAAAAAAGTACCCAGAGAATTGATACCTGAAATATCCCCAAACTTTTAGGTGACCCTAAAAATCAGTTTTCAGGAAGCCCCAAATATAATAAAACCCAAATAATCAAAAAACATTTTATGAGATTCTCAAAGAATTCATTAAAATACTATAATTTATTTTGTTATTTTTTAAAAAGTATTTTTCTGACCAGAGGGACAATTTAGACATTCATTTCTAATACGATAATGTAAAAGGTTAAAGAAAAAAGGAAGAGAAAGTAAACATAAGAGGGAATTAAAGGAAAGCAGCGAGGATACAACAATCTCGGGGGAAAAAAAAAAAAACAACTTAGATTTGAAAGTGAATTTCCAGGGACAGGAATATTATATAATGGAAAAGGACCAATCAATCCAGAAGATAAAAGATTCTATATGTTTATAGACAGAATTAAGGGAAGATAATATGTGAAGCAAAGGTAAAAAGACAAACAAAGTATATATTTAGTAGTTTAGTAGGTGCTTGGAGAAAATATCCAGCCCTAGAACATTTTATTTTAGGGGGAAAAAAAGAAACATATAACCTGAGAGACTCACTCTATTTATCTTACAAAAAATTGTGAAAGTAGAAATTAATAATAAAAACCATGTCATCAAAATCTCCAAGATTTTGAAGATCTAAGAAAATTCTTCTAAGTAATTTAGTTATCAAAAAAGAATCGTGGAACTGGGGAGATGGATCAGTAGTTAAAAGCACTGGCTGTTCTTCCAGAGTCGCTGGGTTTGATTCCCAGAACCTACATGGCAGCTCACAACTGTCTGTAACTCCAAATCAGAGTATCTAACACCTTCTTCTGGCCTGCATAGGCAAAAGTTATACACATGGTGTACAGACAAACATGCAGGCAGAGCACTCATGCACATAAAAAACTAAATAAATTAAAGGAAGCACCAGAGGAAGTAAAAAAAAAAATACAAATAGAAGATTTAGAAAAACAAAAGGGTCACCTGCATTTAAGGACCACTCTGAAGCCACAAATCACCAAAACAGTATGTATTTAGCAGAGAAATGAACACGTGTCCATGGGACAAAATTTAAACACAGAAATCAAACATTGCATTCATTCGTAAATGATTCAATACCCATTAAAATTAATTCTGTAGAGTAAATGCAGACTGTTCAAACAAATTGTATTGACATAATTTGATAGTTATAGGCAGATAAAGATTAACATCAATATACCATATTTTATGTATTTCACTAAAATATAGCAAAAATAGCCAGAGAGTGGTGGTGCAGCCAGGAGGTGCAGGCCTTTAATCTCAGCAGTCAGAAGGCAGAGGCAGGTAGATCTCTGAGTTCCAGGCCAGCCTGGTCTATAGAGCAAGTTCCAGGATGGCCAGGGCTACACAGAGAAACTTTCTCTTCAAAAACATGTGTGTGTGTGTGTGTGTGTGTGTGTGTGTGTGTGTGTGTGTGTGTATACATACATACATACATACATATTTGAAAATACATTATGAAATAAGTTGAAAGTATAACACTGAACATTTTGGGCAAAAGAGAAAAACATTCACTACCCAGAATTAGATACTGAGTTCTAATATTTGACATTTAAAGTATGATTTTAAATGAAAAATTAAAATTAAATGATTGTAGATGAATTTCTAAATGGTCTTTATAAATAAAAAACACAGAGCCAAATATAGGGGTGAAAACCTTAGAGAGATCAGGGAAATAGGGAGAGCCACCAGTCAATCTTATCTCACCAACTCTGCAGCTTCCAAATGCGAGCTACTTCCTGTCTAACCTGTGCCTTTATTGCCTTGCTCTCCTGCCCCCTCACTGACTATCTTAGCCCAGCTACCTCACTTCCTTGTCACTATCTATCTGTACAGACCTCCGGGTCTCTATGGTTGGTACTGGGATTAAAGGTGTGTCACCACACTTGGCTCTGTTCCCTAGTATGGCCTTGAACACACATACACAGAGACTCCACCTGATAAGTGATCGGATTAAAGGCGAGTGCTGCCTGACTTTTTGTTTACTTGAAATGGCTGGCCTTTCTTTTCCTCTGACCTTCAGACAAGGTTTGTTAAAGCACAATTAAAATACCACCACATTTTAGCACAAATAAAATATCACCACACATAATAATCGTTATTTTATTCTGTTAAGTATTTTTTAATCTTTTTTATGAAATTCTTTCATTTATTTTACATTCTGATCACAGTTTCCCTTCCCTCCTCTCGTCCCATTCCTTCTCCTCCACCTCCTTTTATGCTCTACCCTACCCCCATTCAGAACTCCTCTGTCTCCATTCAGAAAGGTACAGGCTTCCCATGGGAGTCTACAAAACTTGGCATACCGAGTTGAGGCAGGACCAAGCTCCTCCTCTTGCATCAAAGTAGGGCGAGCATGGGGAATGGGTTCTCAAAAGTCAGTTCAAGTGCCACGGACAGGTCCTGATCACACTGCTAGGGGCCCCACAAACAGACCAAGCTAGACAACTGCCACACACATGCAGAGGGCCTAGGTTGGTCCCATGCAGGTTCCATTGCTATCTGTCCAGACTCAGGTCAACTGTCTCTGTGGGCTCCTCCATCATGACTTTGACACCCCCTGGCTCTTACAATCCTTTCACTCTCTCTTTAACAGGACTCCTGGAGCTTGGCCCAGTGCTTGACTGTGGATCTCCAAATCTGCTTCCATCAGTTACTGGATGAATGATTTCTGATTAAAAAAAAAAAAAATAGGATAGTCGTCAATCTGATTACAGGAGACCAGTTCAAGCACTCTCTCCACTGTTGCTAAGAGTCTTAGCTGGAGTGATCCTTGTGCATTCCTGGGAGCTTCTCTGGCACCAGGTTTCTCCCTAACATCAAAATGGTCCCCCCTATCAAGATATCTCTTTCATTGTTCTCCCTGGCATCTTGCACCCTACCTACCCAGCCAGATCCCTCTTGTTCCTGTACCTTCATCCCACCCCCACCCCACCCCTAGTTTACCCAGGAGATCTCTTCTATTTCCCCTTCCCAAGGAAATCCATGCGTCACTCTTTGAGCCCTCTTTGTTACCTAACTTCTACTGGGCTGTGGATTATAGCCTGGTTATCCTTTACTTTACTGCTTCTATGTATTTAGTAGTGAGTACAAACCGTGTTTGTCTCTCTGGGTCTGGGTTACCTCACTCAGGATGATTATTGTTTTCTAGTTCCATCCATTTGCCTGCAAATTTCATGCTGTCATTGTTTTTACTGTTGAGCAATACTCCATTGTGTAAATGTACATTTTCTTTATGCATTCTTTGGTAGAGGGGCATCTAGGTTGTTCCCAGGTTCTGACTATTACAAATAATACTGCTATGAGCATAATTGAGCAAGTGTCCTTGTGGTATGATTGAGCATCCTTTGGGTTTATTTAGAATATTATTATGGTCCATCCTTAATAATCTTCTTCTCAGGGGCCCAGAAGAGAAGCTACGCATGCCACGAATTATTTTTGGGAAAAGAATCTAAGTACATGGAGCTCTTAGTCCGTCTACTTTATTCAGTTCTGTTCTCATGCCTCTCTACCTTTATCTGCTGTTCCTTCTAAGTTCTATCTTAACTCTTTCATCTTAGTTCTGCCCCATCTTGGTCTTTTTTTTTTTTTGGTTTTTTCGAGACAGGGTTTCTCTGTGTAGCTTTGCTCCTTTCCTGGAACTCACTTGGTAGCCCAGGCTGGCCTCGAACTCACAAAGATCCGCCTGCCTCTGCCTCCCGAGTGCTGGGATTAAAGGCGTGCGCCACCACCGCCCGGCCCATCTTGGTCTTTCTTATCTGCTTCTTCTCCATTTGGCTCTTCCTCATCTTCCATCTCATTCTTCTAGTTCTCCATCTAGTTCTCCAGCCAAAATCCTCTCCATTCAAATTCCTCTCTAAGTCTCTGAGGTTTACAGTTATATGCCCAGGCAATAGCAGTGCTCTAGCTAAAGCAAGGTCACCAGGCTTGAATTCTTACAGGGTAGTATAGTCAGGCGAGAGTTTTCCTCAGGCAGTGACCCTCAGGCTTTCTTTTACAACCCAAAGGGGTAATGGTAAAGGAAGAGATAAACTAAGAGCCAAAATCAGATAATACATCAGAAAAAAAAATGATTTTGTGTGCTCCAACTACATTCCTAGAGTTGGTTAGGTAAATGTTAGTAGTCTATAATGTTAGTATAAATACCACTAAGGCTGTATAATAAAGGAGAGTCTGAGCTAAATTAATCTTTATTCGGGAGATCATTTGGCTTTGGATGCTTGTTAGGTATTTCAGATGAAGTACACTGTTAGGAGTTCTTGAAAGCATACATAGCATACAAGGAAATCATTACAGGAATCGGTTAATATATAAACAAAACCTAAATTATCACCAAGACTTCTTAAGCCATGGTTTGACCTTCAGAAAAGTCCTTGACCTTTCCAAGTAATAGCTTTTGTGATAATAGCTGAGTTTCATTACATTTTCCTGTGGCTTGCAGCAAGTATATGCCCAAGAGTGGTATCATTGGGTCTTGAGGTAGATTGATTCTCAATTTTTTGAAAAACTGCCATACCAGTTTCCAAAGTGGCTGTAAAAGTTTGCATTCCCACCAGCAGTGGAGGAGTGTTCCCAAACTCTACATCCTCTCTAACATTAGTGTCATTAGTGTTTTTTATCTTAGCCAATCTGACAGGTGTAAGATGGAATCTCAGAGTCATTTTGATTTGCATTTCCTGATGGCTAAGGATGTTGAACAAGTCTTTAAGTGTATCTCAGCCATTTGAGATTCTTCTGTTGAGGATTCTGTTTCAATCTGTAACCCATTTTTAATTGGATTATTTGCTATTTTAATGTCTAGTTTCTTATGCTCTTTATATATTTTGGAGATTAGTCCTCTGTCAGATGTAAGGTTGGTGAAGATCATTCCCTATTTTGTAGGCTGCCATTTTGTCTCATTGAGAGTGTCCTTTGCCTTACAGAAGCTTTTTTAGTTTCAGGAGGTCCCATTTATTCATTGCTAATCTCAGTGTCTGTGCTACTGGTGTTATATCCAGGAAGTTGTGTTCTGTGCCAATGCATTCAAGGCCACTTCCCACTTTCTTTTCTATTGCCTTCAGTGTAACTGGATTTATGTTGAGGTCTTTGATTCCACTTGGACTTGTGTTTTGTGCATGGTGATACATATGGATCTATTTGCATTCTTCTACATGCTGACATCCAGTTATGCCAGCACCATTTGTTGAAGATGCTTTCTCTTTTCTTTTGTATAAATTCTTTTGAATTCTTTGTCAAAAAATCGGGTGTTCATAGGTGTGTGGATTGATGTCAGGGTCTTCAATTCCATTCCATCAATCCACCTGTCTGTTCTTATGCCAATACCAAGCAGTTTTTATTACTATAGCTCTACAGTAGAACTTGAGGTCAGGGATGGTGATACCTCCAGAACTTTCTTTATCATACTAATTATTTTGGTTTTGTTTTTCCATATGAAACTGAGTATTGTTCTTTCGAGGTCTGTGAAGAATTGTGTTGGGATTTTGATGTGAATTGTGTTGAATCTGTAGATTGCTTTTGGTAAGATTGCCATTTTTACTGTTGATCCTACCGATCCATGAGCATGTGAGATCTTTTCATTTTCTGATACCTTCTTCAATTTCTTTCTTCCAAGACTTAAAGTTCTGTCATACAAGTCTTTCACATGCTTAGTTAGAGTTACCCCAAGATATTTTATAGTATTTGTGACTATTGTAAAGGATGTTGTTTCTCTGATTTCTTTCTCAGCCCATTTACCATTTGTATATAGGAGAGCTACTGATTTTTTTTTTAGTTAATCCTGTATCCAGACATGTTACTGAATATGTTTATCAGCTGTATGAGTTCCCTGGTAGAATTTTTGGGGTCACTTATGTATAGTATCATATCATCTGCAAATATTGAAAGCTTCACGTCTTTCTTTCCTTGATTTCCTTTTGTTGTCTTATTGCTCTGGCTAGAACTTCAAGTTTGTACTGAATAGACACTGAGAGAGTGGACAGCCTTGTCTTGTTCCTGATTTTAATGGAATTGCTTTGAATTCTCTCCTTTTAATTTGATACTGGCTCCTGGTTTGCTGTATATTGCTTTTATTATGTTTACGTATGTTTGTTGTATCCCTGATATCTCCAAGACCTTTATTATGAAGTGCTGTGGTTGGTCTTTCTATGTAATGTGAATATGCATGGCTTCTATTGGATAATAAAGAAGCTGTTTTGGCCTATGGCAACACAGGATATATCCAGGTGGGAAATCCAGGAGAGATACAGGGAGAAGAAAGATGAAGTCAGGGAGACACTGTGAGCCCCCCTGGGGGAGCAAAACATAATAGAACACAGATAAAGCCATGAGACATATGGCAATACATAGATTATTAAAAATGGGTTAATTTAAGATGTAAAAGCTAGCTTACAATAATCTTGAGCCACAGACCAAACAATTTTAATTAATATTAAGCCTCCGAGTGATTATTTTATACAAATGGTTGCTGCCTGTATGGGACCAGGTGGGACAGTGAAACTTCACTCTACAATGAAGGGGTGATGGATTTTGTCAAAGGCTTTTTCAGCATCTAATGAGGTTATTGTGTTGTTGTTGTTGTTGTTGTTGTTTTTCAGTTTGTTTATATGGTGGATTAATTTGAGAGATTCTTATATTGAACCATCCCTACATCTCTAGAATGAAGGCTCCTTGATTCCAGTGGATTATTTTTTTTAATGTGTTCTTGGATTCTATTTGCTAGTATTTTATTGAGTATTTTTGCATCAGTGTTTATGAGGGAGATTTTCTTTGTTACATCTTTGTGTGGTTTGGGTGTGAGGGTAACTGTAGCCTCATAAAAATAATTTGGCAATGTTCCTTTTGTTTCTAGTGTGTGGAAAAAATGAGGAATATTGGTATTAGCTCTTCATTAAAATTCTGGTAGAATTCTGTGCTGAAACCATCTGTTCCTTGGCTTCTTTTGGTTGGGAGACTTAATGAGTGCTTCTATTTCTTTAGGGATTATAGATATGTTTAGATTGTTTATCTGGACTTGATTTAATTTTGGTATGTGGTACCTATCCAGAAAATTGTCCATTTCTTTTACATTTTCCAATTTTGCAAAGCACAGGTTTTTAAAGTATGACCTAATGATTGTCTGGATTTCCTCAGTGTCTGTTGTTATGTCCTCCTTTTCATTTCTGATTTTGTTAATTTGGATGTTCTCTCTCTGTCTTAATTTTGGATAAGGATTTTTTATCTTGTTGATTTTCTCAAAGAACCAACTCTTTGTTTCACTGATTATTTGTATTATTCATTTTGTTTTGATTTTATTGATTTCAGCCCAGAGTTTACTATTTCCTGCTTTCTACTCTGTATGGGTGTGTTTGCTTCTTTTTGTTCTAGAGTTTTCAGATGTGCTGTTAAGTTACTAGTGTGATATTTCTCCAAATTCTTTCTGTTGGTACTCAGTGCTATGAACTTTTCTCTTTGCACTACTTTCATAGTGCCCTATAAATTTGGGTAGGATATGGATGCATTTTCATTGAATGCTAGGAAGTCTTTAATTTCTTTCTTTATTCCTTCCTTGATCCAGTGGTAATTCAGTTGCGAGATGTTCAGTTTCCATGAGTTTGAAGGTTTTCTGTAGTTTGTGTATTTGTTGAACTCTAACTTTAACCCTAGGCGATCCGATAAGATACAGGGGTTTATTACAATTTTCTTGTTTCTATTAAGATTTCCTTTGTGACAGATTATGTACTCAATTTTAGAGAAGGTTTCATGAGGTGCTGAGAATAAGGTATATTCTTTTGTGTTTGGGTGAAATCTCTGTAGATGTCTATTAAGTCCATTTGAATCATAACATCTGTTAGTTCTCTTCTTTATTAGTGAAGTCTCTGTCTAGCAGACCTGTCCATTGGTGAGAGTGAGGTATTGAAGTCTCCCACTATTAGTACGTGGGGTTTGATGCGTGATATAAGCTTTAGTAATGTATATTTTACAAATGTAGGTACCCTTGTATTAGGGGAATAGATATTCAGAATTGAGATCTCATCTTGATGGGTTTTTCTCTTGATGAATATGAAATGTCCTTCTCCATCTTTTTTTATTTATTTTAGTTTGAAGTCAATTTTGTTAGATATTAGGACAGCTACACTGGCTTGCTTCTTAGGTCCATTTGATTGGAAAACATTTTCCCAACCCTTTATTCTGAGGTAATGTCTGTCTTTGAAGTTGAGATGTGTTGCTTGTATGCAGCAGAAGAATTGATTCTGCTTTCATATCTATTCTGTTGCCCTGTGTCATTTTATTGGCAAATTGATTCCACCAATATTAAGAGATATTAATTACCATTGATTATTAATTTTTGTTATATTTTTGTTTGAGTGGTAGTGGTAGTGTGTATGTGTGTTTCCTTTCGTTGGGCTTTCCTGGTGTAAGATTACCTATTGCCTGGTTTTTTTATGGGTACAGTTAACTTCCTTGGGTTGGAGTTTTCCTTCTAGTACTTTCTGTAGGGCTGGATTTGTGGATAGATATTATTTAAATCTGTTTTTGTCAAGAAATATCTTGTTTTCTCCATCTATGGTGATTGAAAGTTTTGCTGGGTATATTAGTCTGGGCTGGCATCCACAGTCCCTTAGTGTCTTCAAAATATCTGTCCAGGACCTTCTGGTTTTTAGAGTCCCCACTGAGAAGTTGAGTGTGATTCTAATAGGTCTGCCTATATGTGTTACTTGGCTTTTTTCCTTTGCAGCTCTTAATATTCTTTCTTTACTCTGTATGGTTAGTGGTTTGATTGTTACATGGTAAGGGGACTTTTATTTATTTATTTATTTATTTATTTATTTATTTATTTATTTGGTCTAGCCCGTTTGGTGTTCTGTAAGCTTCTTGCACCTTTATAGGCATGTCCTTTAAATTTTGAAAGTTTTCTTTTATGATTTTGTTGAATATGTTTTCTGTGCCTTTGAGCTAGGATTCTTCTCCTTCTATCTCTATTATTCTTAGGTTTGGTCTTTTCATGGTGTCCCAGATTTCTTGGATATTTTGTCTTAGGAATTTATTGGATTTAACATTTTCATTGATCAATGAATCTATTTCCTCTATAGTATCTTTAGGTATGGGATGTACTTCTGTGCTTATGTAGTCTTCCAGGGGAGGGCTGGCCATGGGGAAGATGAATAGAGGTGTGTGGGTTTTGACTACAGAGTGAGTCTTTGGGGAACACAATCTAGTGTGTTGTGGCAATGGTGGTACAGCCTGGAGACTGGTCTCTCACCTGCTTCTCAGCTGCTAGTGACTACACCATAGCAATAAAATTCTACCAGAGTTGGAGAAAGGGCCCAATGGCCTTACTGGTGCTGAGAAGGGAGAGGGAGGGGCACAGGATGTGCTTGGGGTTTAGGGCCTCATCTTTGGGGCAGTTCAGCTGAGAGGCCAGTCACTCATCTGTTCTTCCAATTGGTGTACGTTGTCCCTGTGCCTCTAAGGTCTACCTGGGCTTCTAAGGAGGGCTGGTCATGGGCAGGATGGCCAGGTGTGTGTGTGTGTGTGTGTGTGTGTGTGTGTGTGTGTGTGTGTGTG
>CABHPQ010163692.1:0-11246 GCA_902168405.1 Peromyscus aztecus | reverse complement strand
TGTGTGTGTGTGTGTGTGTGTGTGTGTGTGTGTGTGTGTGTGTGTGTTTGGGCAGAGAAGTGCATCTTGGGGGAACAAAATCCAGTGGATTGTGACAGTGGTAGTCCAACCTGAAGGCAGGTCTCTCACCTGCTTACTGGCTGCTGTGGACTGCCTATAAGAAAGTATTTTAAGAACATTAAAATATGAACTTCTAAAACATTGGAAATCACACACATATATGAAAGGAATTAATATTCCCTGTCATATCATCAAAATGAATAATCAAACTTGCAGTTGAACAGCGGGCATGAACCAGTGACAGTGACAACAAAGCACACAGAGATTTTAAGTTTGGTGGATGCAAATTATAACTACAAAGTTATGTCTACACACTTATCAAATGCCTATCTTTAAAACTGGTAAGAACAATAAACATAGGAGAATGAGAGATAGTAGAACTAATACAATACTGAAGGGGCTGTGTTTCAATTCCTCTGGAGAATATGTATTAACACACAAACATACTAAAACTATGTACTTATTCGTCTCTACAACTCAGGAATCTGAATCTTTGCAATCCTTTGTCTCAAGAGAAATGGAAACATCTCATGAAAATTTGCACATAGTGTTCATAGCAGCATTGCTCATACTAACTACAAAATGAAAACAACCCTGACTCCATAAGTTGATGGAGACTTGTAAACAAATTGTGTTTACATAAACCCTGAACGTCAGTTAGATGGAATAAGAAATAGAGATTAGAGAGACAGGTGATTCATACAATACAAAACTTGTGTGAGTTACCAGAAAATTGTAATTGAGAAGAGAGCTAGTAAGCAAAGTTACACACTATGTGAATCAAACGGGGGTCCATATGACTATGGTTTTTCTTGTGAAGTCAGTGTTTTGAATGAGAACAAATTATGGATTAATAAGGAAGCATCATCTTGTCACCAAGGATGGTAGCTTCTCCTGTAGCCACAGTTGGGATTGGTCCACTTCTAAACTTCAATGTTTGGATTTGTTTCTGTTGAATCCTTAGATTTAGAGAAATTACTGCATATTCTACACTCTTTAGTGGGTGTTGGCTTGAGGATTTCTTCCATTTCTTGCCACATTAATTTCTCTATAACAGGACTGAAACATATCATTTAACTTTCCTCAAATAGAACCCACTGGTATGTCTCTTATGATTCTAAAACAGAATACCATAGAGATCCTGACCAACCCATGATAGCAGCACTACCCATAAGAGCACGTTGTAGAGTCAGGCTCTGTGCCTGTCAACAGATGAATGGATAGGCTTTAAATCTTCCAACATGTCTAAGGGACTATCAATTCAAGTTTAGCAAATATTGCCACCAATTGAACTACAGATGATGATTTATTTGTACTCTCACCAACCTCCTATCTGGATTTTTTTTTTTTTGCTAAATTTCTGTCTCCCTTTACAAATTCCATCTCTACATTTTTTAAAGTTTTTTTGTCTCTATCACTGCCCTCAACAAATTAATTGATTTCTTAGAAAGACTAAAATAGTCAACTCCGGCTGATTTCTTTGTTTTATTTCAAAGCACAAACTCTTTTGAAAGTGACACTAACTTCAAGTAAAATTTGAAAACAAGAACTAACTCTGCTTGCGCTTGCTGTAACTGATTTATTCCATGCCTTAGACACTATGGGAGTAAATGGAGATGATAGCCACATTGGGAGGACATTCCCATGTTTATGATTCAGGGTCGGTGAATGAGCATTCCCTTTTTTGGGGGGGAGGTGAGACAAGGTTTCTCCATGTAGTTTTGGTGCCTGTCCTGGATCTTGTTGTCTTCAAACTCACAGAGATCCACCTGGCTTTGCCGCCCGAGTGCTGGGATTAAAGGCCTGTGCGACCGCCACCCAGCTCATTCTCGTTTCTTAATGCAATGACTCTTGTTGTCATAGTTGATGATCATTATCTCTGAGGGCCTTTTCCTGCTTCCATAAGCAACATGAATTCAATATTCACAAGAATATATTTTAAGAATGTTTGTGGGCATCTAGTGAGCCATGTAGAAGTCACTAGGCTTTTGAGTCAGTGTCTAGATCCATTATCCTTTCATGGTCGATAGCCATAATGACCATCTTAGTATATTACTACATATTTTAGGCTCGGTGGACTTCCCATCAGAGCTTGTTTAAATTTTATTTTATTTTAATTTAATGACACATAATAATTGTACAGTTATGGAGTACCAGGTGATAGTGTTGTGCACTATTTATAATTGTTTAAAAACAAGAATAAAAATGAAAAGTGTATCAAACAATTCAAGCATCATTTATATGAGGTAAAGCATTCAAAATTCTCTCTTCAAGCTGTTTAGAGAAATGACACACTGTTATCAAGGAAAGTCACTTTATCATTTAGTACAATACGGGATATTATTCCCCTCATCTGACTATAATTCAACCTGTTCACCAGCTCCTTCCTGTTATTACTCTCCTCCTCAGACTCTGGTAACAGCCATTCCATGCCATATTTCCATGATGTCAACAAGTTTAGAGTTCCAATGTAAGTAGACAACGCAGCATCTGACTTATTTTATTTAGCATGATGTCATTCAGCTTTGTCTGTGTTATCACAAGAACAGGATTTTAGCACCTCTGTGGCCCATTTATGTTTTCTGCACATGTACTTATCTTCCATGAATATTTCTGCAATAAACTTGGGAGAGCAAATATCTCTTCAACACAGTGATTTCATTCCCTTTGAGTGTACACTGAAAAGTAGAATTGCTAGCTATCATGGTGTTTCTATTTATAATTGTCTGAGGATGTGTGATTTTGTTGTCCATAATTGTCTTGCTAATTTACATCCTCAAAATGGCATGTAAGTGTTCTCTTTGCTTTATACTCTGGGCTATACTTCAGTATTTTGTGTTCTTGGTAATAGCTATTCTCATTGGAATGAGGTAATACCTCATTATGGTATTGATTTGCATTTCCCTAATGATTAGTAATGGTGAGTATTAATTCATGTGCTTGTGGGCATGTCTTACTTGAGAAATGTCTGTACTGGTTTTTAGCTTAATTCAAATAGATTATTATCATTTGCTACTGAGTAATGTGTCTTCGTTATAGAGTATGCGTATTAGCTCATATTAGTTCTACAGTCTGCATAGATTTCTTAAATGTTGTAGTTTTTCTTATTCCTCTGTTAATGTTTTCCTTTGCTATGAGGAGCCCTTTTAGTTTAACATAATCTCATTTGTTTATATTTTTCATTTATTTTCTATGCTGCTATGGTAGCCTAATTATCCAGGCAAGTCTAATGTCTTCCAGCATTTCCTCCATGTTTTCCTCCCTTAGTATCATTGTCTCAAGTCTTACATACAAATCTTTGATCAGTTTTCAGCTGATAATTACAACTGTTGAGAAAGGGCTTGTGTTGGTTACTGTTGTATCAATGTAATCAAACTATCTGACAGAAATAACTCATGGGAGAAGTGATTTATTTTTCCTCAGGGCTTCAAGGGGATTCAGTTCATCAAGGAAAGGACATGTCAGAGTTCAGAGCAGCAGGGCTATGAGTCAAGAGACAGAAGGCAGAGGGTGGGAGCTGGAACTAGGAGTAAGTGGAATCTTCAGAGGCCCATCTTCTAGTAACTGACTGGCACCAGTCAGGTCCTAGAGGGAACCGGGTACTAATGTTGAAGTCACGACTCTATGAGTACATTTCAGATTAAAATTGTAACACTTTGTATGTGGGCCCCAAACGCTTGTGGCCATGACACAATGTAAAATCAGTTTAGGCCAACTTCATACATTCTCACGTTTGTGGTCTTAAGAGATTGTGAAAATCTAAAGTCTCTTCTGAAAATAAAGCACACTCTTAGTTGTGAGTTCTTGTAAAAGTCAAGAAAAAACATTATATTTCTAATATATAAATAATGGCACCAAGTCACTATTAGGAATGGGAGGATAGCAATAAATGTTATTTTCCCAGAGTGACAAAATACCTTTTCTAAAATTTCAAATGAATTAGTATTTTTTATTACCTGGGATCCTCATTTGACCAAATTATGACTAAAATCGAGCAGAGAACTTCACCCATAGTGAATTACTCTTTACTTACAGTATTTCCATTTGAACGCATGTGGTCTTTCTCTTGACCAGATCCACTTTGTCTCTTAAGCTTTCCTCACAGACATCCTGGGTTTCTGCCATGTCCATTATCATGGAGACTCTAATGCAACTGAGGCAACACAGACTGCTCAGGGGGTCCCTGTAGGAACATAAAGCCTGCTACATATTGCTTTACTGGCTTTTCACTGCAACATGGAACTGACGTCCACTGTCACGTTATGTGGATACTCTGCATGTAAGCAAAACTAGCAAATGGTTCCTGTACCACCTTAAGAAATAGCTGAGCCCCCTGGGCAGTAGTGGCACAGGTCTTTAATCCCAGCACTTGGGAGGCACTTGGGAGTCCCAGGCTACCCTGGTCTACAGAGCAAGTTCTAGGACAGGCTCCAAAGCTACAAAGAGAAATCCTGTCTTGGGGGAAAAAAAAAAGAAAAGAAATAGCTGAGCTCACTGAGCCACTGGCAATTCTTTATTGTCAGCTTGACCATATGTGGCATACGTGGAATTAACCAAAACCCCAAGCGTCTGGCACTTTTCTTAATTAAATCACTTGAAGAGAGAAGACCCATTTTGAATCTGGATCTTTTGAGGTAGGGAGATCTACCTTTATTCTGGTCCACACCTTCTGGTGTAAGCAACATAGAAGACATGGAAGAAAGTTTTTGCTCTTTGTCTGCTTGCCCTAGTTCATTTCATCATTGGTGCTAGAGCCTACTTCTTTAAGTTCCCAGCATATACTGAAGAGTAGTTGAGACATCCATCATTGTGAGCTGAACAATTATTGGGTTCTTGGACTTTCCATTGGTAGACAGTCATTGTTGGACTAGCTAGACCATAACCTGTAAGATAAATCCTATATATCCATTCCATCATCTAGGAAAACACTCAATAATGCATATAGTTAGCAGTTGCCTGAGTGGATAAAAAACTGAACCTGGGGTGACTTTTCCCCAGGCTGCCTTGTTCTAGAATGGAAGCTCACCAGCTTTCCCATTTTAGAACAGTGCTTCTCAAATGCATTCATAATTTTACTTCCTGGGACCCTCACTGGGAAGGTTCCTACCCTCACTCAAGCTTATGGTCTAAATTCAAGTTCAAATTATGCTTTTTCTCTTTAGTGACAAAAATCTCTATTATAAAGACTAACTGCTGGACTTGTCTGCATCCTTGAGTTTTCCTACAACTTTAAACATGTTTATAGGCCATTACTACACTGTGCATTTTAAAAATTCTTCTGCCTGATTATTAAATACTCACTGTAAACCTTGATAAAGCTACTAGTAATCAACATTCCACAGACTAAGTGTCATTAGCTGTAATAAAATTTATTTTACCTAAATGGATTTTTCAATTACTTTTGAACTTAATGTTTATTCAGATTTTTCAGGACAAGACTAAACATATATTCTTTGCCTGAATATGACGTGGACAGAAAGATCACAGTAGGATCCTGTTTCCATCTGAGACCCAAATGACCATGGTTTTCAGTGTTCACATTTCATTAGCATGCTTGAATTCCAGACTCTCACCTGAATTGACCGCTAAGTTGTGCCTGTAACCCTCAGCAGCTTATATGGATTGTATTTCCGAACTTCCAAATCTCCAAATGTCCACAGACTTCCCTCAAACTTGTTCTACAGGCCTATCATTCTTCTGGTCAAGTTTATCACAGGAGTGACTTCACTCCTGGTACCATTTTACAGTCTTGCCCATGGTTTGTTTCAAGGTGACTCTCATTTCATTAAGGCAAGCAAAGTCACAGTTGAGTAGACAGTGGCAGATAGGAAGCAGATGAAATCATAGGCCAGAACAGAAGGTGAAGTCTCCAGAGCCCTTCCTAACAGTGACCCACCTTTGATGACAAGTCCACACTACTTAAAGAGCACAAAGCCTTCAAAACAGCACCATAGACTGAAAGCTAGGCATTTAAAACAAAACCATACAGGAGAAATTTCATATTTAAGCCCCGACAGTAATCTTGGTTCCTGTTACTATATGTGTCTCTCCAATTGAAAAGATCATATTGTATTCCATGTGTCATCTTGTTAACTTCGTCAAAGGCTAGTTGGCACTCTACATGTGGATTTATTTCAGAATTCTTCTCTGTTCTACTGGCCAGTGTGTCTGCCTTTACTCTAATACCATGATACTTGTGCTATTACATCAATGTTAAACTTGTGCTATTACATTAATTTTAAAATCAGGTAGTGTGACACCTTCAACTTGGTTCTTTCTTAAGATTGTTTTGCCCTATTTTCATTTTTCATGCCAACTTTAGGATTTTTTTTAATCTCCACGAAGAAAAATATTGGTGTTATGATAGTGATTGCATTGAATCTGTAAATAGCTTTAATTCACTATGGACTTCAGTACTTTTTCTAATCCATCAACATAGGATATCTCTCTATTTTTATCTCTTACTTATTTCTTCAAAATAATTTATGGACTTTATCACAGACATGATTAACCTTTTTGGTTAAAGTTTCTGGATATTTAATTCATTGTAGCTGTTGTAAATAATATTACCTTCTGGAGTATTTGATTGTGTAGATGATTATCAACAGGTAGGAACACTTGATTTTATATGTTGATTTTGCACCTTTACCGGATTCACATATTACTTCTTACCATTTTAGGATTTGTATAAAGAAGATCATTGTGCCTCTATATAGTTATTTATATAAAATGCTTATTAAAATGTAAGTATCCATCTCCATTTTTGATGCCTTTTTTCTTTTCTCTTTCTCTGACCATGATTTCTGGTAAGCATCGAATAAAACTGTTGAAAGCTAACATCATTGTCTAAGCTTTCAACATTGCTTTTGTTTGGTAGGATTTTTGCTGTTGGATTATCATATGTCACTTTTATTGAGTCAAGATATTATGATTTTTTATTTGTTGACTTAACACATCCCAGAATGACTTGGAAAAGCATTTCAGTGAGAGATTATCTAGAACAGTGCAGTCTGTGATCATGTGTGCAGAGTACTATCTAGAAGACATTAATTGATGTGGGAAACCAAGATCTCTGTGCAAAGCACCATGTCCTAGACAGTGGTTCCTTGGCTATGTAATTACAGAGAAGTTCTGAGAAGGAGTAGATATGCAAACATTCATAGTCTCACTATTCCTGACCTGGGATGTTAGATGATTAACTGCCACAAGTTCCCAGCTTCACTTCCACGAAATGATGAACTAGAACCTGAAATTGTAATCCAGGTAAGCCCTCTATCCCATAAGTTGATTTTTGTCCGTCTATTTTATCACAGAAATGGAAAAGAAATTAGAACAGGTATGTGTGTTCTATATCTCATTTGTTTAGTGTTTTTAAGTTAGAAAAACAATTAAAGTTTACACTTTTGTTTTCAATGCTTAATTTAGTAATGTATTTTGATATGAAACATTTCATATAGCTACTTATACACAAGTCCAAACAATCATTTGTAACAGTAGACACTTTATTTTCACCATCCTAATTAAATGGATATGTTTAACTCAATTCATGTTCTATTGATGTCTTGGTTTCCAGAAATAAACCTGAGATTTGTTTTGCTGCTTGAATTTATCATGGTTGAAAAAATGGCTCATATTATTTTAGTTAAGGCTTTTATTGCTGTGATAAACACAACGATCAAAAGCAATTTGAGGGAAACAGGGTTTATTTCAGTTTACAGCTCCATATCACATTCCGTCATTGAAGGAAGTTGGGACAGACACTCGAGGCAGGATCTTAGGGCCTGAAAGTGATGTCTTGTTCCTTGCTCAGCATGCTTTGCTATAAATCCAGGACCACTTGCCCAAAGCAACAGCACCTACAATGAGCTAGGCCTTTCCACCTTAATCATTAACTAATTAAGAAAATACCCTGCAAATTTACCATTAGGCTGATCTTATAGAGACTTCTCTCAATTGTGATTCACTCTTCATTAATTACACCAGCTTGTGTTAAATTGATGAAAATTTCAGCTAGGACACAAACACACACACACACACACACACACACACACACACAGAGAGAGAGAGAGAGAGAGAGACAGACAGACAGACAGACAGACACACAGACACACAGACACACAGACACACAGACACACAGACACACAGAGACAGACACACAGAAAGACAGATAAAGACAGATGAAGACAGGTAGGCAGAGAGACAGACAGAGACAGTGAGAGACTATTGGTCTTGACCTTGGACAAACTGATAACAAACATTGTTTATGTACTTAACTGCTGACACTAGATAACACTTGTACCTTCATGCCGCTGTCCAGCATGTGAATTTGTTCTAGTATCAGATATTATCTTCTCCTTAACACCCAATCTGACGTATTTCTTTGTAAAATCAATTTTCTTGTGTGTCTGTGTGTATGCCTTCTATTGCATATGCGCACCTTGTGCATTCAGGTGCCTGGAAAGTCAGAAGGTTGTACTGGATCTACTTGCAAACTGGAGTTATGAGTAGTCTTTTTGTTGCACAATTTGGTGCTGAGAATTGAACCTAGGCCCTCTGAAAGAGCATCAAGAGCTCTTAACACTGAGTTATCTCTCCAACCCCTACCACCATTCCATAGTGAAGACTTGCTAATAATCCATAGACTACTGCATAAAGCAATAGACAACAGGTGGTTTAAAGATTGAAATTCATGCTGGGTTGATGCTGGTACATGTCTTTAATCCCAGCACTTGGGAGGCAGAAGCAGGCAGATCTCTGAGTTCGATGTTAGCTTGCTCTACAGAGTGAGTTTCATGTCAGCTAGGGATACACAGAGAAACCCTGTCTCAAAAAAAAAAATCAAAAGAAAACAGAAAAAGATTGAAATTCATATATGGATTCAGAAATAAATTTTTGAGAATGAATCTTGTATTCCATATTATTCAATATTCAAATAGATGAAATAATTAAAGCTTTTTTATCTTTCATTTTTATTTAAATCTTACACCCTGATTAATGTTTTCATATAATAAAAAGAGTTTAGATTCATGGATAGGAAATACAAGATCGAAGGTGTATTCTTGTCTATCATGAATTAGCTGTGTAAAGTGTTTGAAGTGTTCAGTGCCTTAGTTCTTCCAACTGTAAATTATTGTAATAATGTTTGTGTTTATTTAATCATTAGACATTAATACAATCATTAGCAGGTGTCCACTGAACAGTACCTGTTATGGCTCTTGATCTTTCAAAGTGAAATGTCAATTTGGTTATGAAATGAGACTCTCTACCACTAAACTCATTTTCCATGGTTTAAAAATCATGTATATGCAATAGGACCTCAAAATTCATTCACACTACTGCTCTGATATGCAGCGAGTAAGAAGTTACTCTATTTTGACTATGCCTAATGTAATCCCGCTAAGCTATTTCATGACATGTCTGAATTGATCCAGAGAGTAGACAAAATATTCCCAGGTGGGATTAACTCTTAAGTGTTTGCTCTTTTGTGGAATATACACTTTAACTCTGTCTTCTGTGCCTCACAGGATCTTTCTCTTGATCTGCATTGCTAGCTCCTCCTTCCTGTTCATCCACCAAATAAAAGATGGCTTTCCAATCCCTAGGACTCTTCATATTTTCTCCTCATGACGTACTTTCTTTCAGTCTCCTTGACTCGGCTTTATTACTGGTTATTATGCACTCCCAGGTCAATTCCCTCTACTGATTCCTGTGATCTAGACCACAGATCAGTTATATTTTGATTAGAACTCATCATGCCTATTTTCTAGATGACTCAGTGAAGAATTTCATGTAACAATTGATCTTTCCTCAAAAATCTTACTTTTTTTCTTCCAGTTCTCTCATTTTGGTGAATTATCCCATCATTGCTCTCTAGGTATTTTTTTTTTCAGAAAAGTGAGAATTATTCTTGTTGTCCATATATCACAAAACTTAAAACAAACCCACTGCCATCTTCACATTCCAGCAATCATACTGCTATTCTAATGGTTCTCATGTAGAATATTGTAATGGATTACCATGCTCTCCAATTACTTAAAAAGCATTTATCATTAAATTTTCCAACAGGAAAGATACATATATCTTTATGAAGGAGCACACCTAAAATATTAAAAAAAAACAATAATTATGCTGCTTACTTGTTTATTTTCTAAAGAAAAATGACTTTCTTTTTTTCCAGGTGGAGATGGGCTTTTTGCCTTAAATTAGAAGCATGTGAATGAGGCTTTTCCTGCCATCCTCTTAGGCAATTGACTTGTTCTCCCTAAAGGTAGCAAAGCATGTGCCATTATAAATCAGAGCACTTCTTTGTCTTTTGGCTCCAGTGATTTCTGTAATGTGGGAAATTCTCAGCAGATTTTAGAAATAGGATATCTAATCTAAGTATTATATCATGAGATTAGTGTTTCTCATTTGTTGTATATATCAAGTATTACAAGTCCTGCAACACTGGCCCAACAGCTTGTGTGTCTTTAGGTTTATCAACATATTATTTTCAGAGTCTCCGTCAAATCTGTTGGAAGAAAATTGAATCTGTACCAGCAGATGATTGATGGCTGAATTGAATTTTATGCAACTAGTACAAGAACTGGCTAATTTGGTATCTCAGATTAGGGTTTCAATAGTAATTAATGCCTGGGCAGTATTCCTTTGTTAATAATGCTTCAATTCACTACATGTACACTATTTGCCTTACAAAATACTATTCTTGTCCTATTTTGCAGAATAGAAAAAGGAATCACCAAAATGTCTACTGATTTTCACCAAGCATGTACTCATGGTAAGTGGCTAGAACTGAATGCAGCCTGTCTAGCCTAAGGACCCAATACCTGGAGAAATGCTGTACTTAATCTAACTCTACTTTCTGTATGTTTCATAGGCATTTATATGTCATATTTACCAACATCTTATCTCAAATACATACTTCTTAAAATATACATGTTTCTAGTAGAACATTGATTTGATTTGTTAATAGTACAAATATGTCCCTGTAGGTTCTGTAATATTGTTTGCAGAACTATCACCTTACAATTACTCTGCACTCATTTTTAATATGCCTTAAAGATAACATGAATGTACAAATCTATCTCTACATATCTTTTAGTTCTTTTTGCATTAAGTCACACACGAATATCAAATCAACAGTCTTTCTTTTAAATCACGGTAGAATAAAGAATTTTACATTCTAC
>CABHPQ010163691.1:61053-78790 GCA_902168405.1 Peromyscus aztecus | reverse complement strand
ATCCTTTAAGAAATTCTGGTTACAGCAGAGCACTTCCAGTTTTTTTTCCCACACTAAATAGAAATTAAAAAATGAAGTTAAAAAAAAAAAGCCTGCTGTGTTCAGGGCACTGGCGTTCCATAGCTGGGAGTTGAATGCAGTTCCTAGTCAAGCACACCTCCAACCAGTTCTCTATCTTTAGGCTTGGCTCTTAAGAATCTAGAAGCAGCTGGGCGATGGTGGCACATGCCTTTAATCCCAGCACTCTAGAGGCAGAGACAGGCAGTTGTCTGTGAGTTCAAGGCCAGCCTGAGCTACAGAGTGAGTTCCAGGACAGCCAGGGCTACACAGAGAAACCCTGTCTCAGTAAAAAAAATAGTAAAAAAAAGAACCTAGAAGCAGGTGGAGCCAGCAAATGGAGCTGTGTGGAGGACCCAGCTGTAGCTTAGCATTTAAAATTTGCTCACATGATCAAAATAGGCTAAAAGATATGTGGTAGAAGAGGTCCAGATGTTAAAAAAAAAAAAACCCTCTAAACAGGTTCCAGTGTTTAGAACCTAAGCCTAAGAAAGAAAAGAAAATGGGTATATATATAGTCATAGAAAGAAATAATAGT
The DNA here is from genome assembly GCA_902168405.1 of Peromyscus aztecus. NCBI lineage: Eukaryota > Metazoa > Chordata > Mammalia > Rodentia > Cricetidae > Peromyscus > Peromyscus aztecus. Next base: position 78,195 of record CABHPQ010163691.1, on the reverse strand, counting down.
TTAAAAATAATAAAGTCTTTTAAGAGAGAGTAAAAGTAATATCAAAGGAAAAAAATCATGTAAGATGGGAAATACACAGGGAGTCTGGATTCTGTATGTTACTGCATTGGTTTTGGATTTTTTGATTCCTGATACGCAAACACCAGCTGTTGAGAGACATGGGGTTGAAAGAGGGACTGATGAGATAAACCAGCCTAGATGTGTTAAGAGTTTATTAACTTTAAAATGAAAGTCAAAAAATGCATTTGTCAAATGAAAGTAAAAAATGCTTTGGAGAAGAGATTTTGCTTTTGTTCACACAGGAGATGAGAGGTGTGGATTCCTTCAGGATTGATATGGATCAGGTTTGATCAGGGGCGACCTCCTGAATCTTGACAGGTGATATCTATCAACAAAGGTTACAGTTGGTTTTTCCGGGACTTGGCCATTATCTCAGATTTTCTCGGGGACCCTTAAAGATGCCTTTGCCCACAAAGAACAAGAAGCCGTCTGGAGAACAACACGACACAGACATTTCCTAGAGATGAGTGGGTGGTCTTTGGTTATTTAGTTGGTTATGGATGTTTGTTATCATTTAGTAAAATATAAGAATATAGGATAAAAAGATAACTATTAATCTCAGATATTTTGCATTGGCATGGATTTTGGTATATTGATACAATTTTAAAGTTATTTTTGTTATGTTGAATGTATGATTCTACTCTTGTTTGGGGTATTGTACTTATGCTGTTCATTTCAACTGTGATGTATAATTAAGAAATGAGTTTAGTAGTTAATCTATAATAGTCAAATTTGTAGTCATATTAGGTATGCATTAGGTTTGTTTTCAAGGTTAAACAGGGATAGTTTAGATATCTAATTTTCAAACACTTCAAAGACCTACCAAACATGGCATTTAAGATGTTTAATAACCTAAGGATTTTTATGACAATGAGACACATCCATTCCTGGCAGCACCAATTTACTTCATAAAAGGATGACAGGCATTGAAGACACTCCATATAGAGCTTGCTTTCGTTGTGGCAAGGCTAGACATTTGAGCAAGGAACTGCTTTTGCCTTGACTGTTGACCATGTGCTGTGCAGACTGGACATGCAGGACCTACAAGAAAGTGACTGCTGAACTTTGCCAAAGCAAGGTGTGATGTCCTTCAGGGTTCCTGCTTTTGGAAGAGTCTGTCAGAAATTCTGCAGGACATAGAGGGAAGTGACTGATGAAATTTGCCAATAAAGGTGGGACAGTCCTTCAAATTTCCTGATTCACCAAAAAAGTCTGCCAGATAATCTAGGTCTGTAGGGTGAAGATGGATGCCCCAATGTTTCAGAAGAACTTTGGGTTACTGTCGAGGCAGTTAGATGTCTCTGACATTTCTAGAGTTTTGGAAGTTGCTTGCAATGCACTTCCTGTTTACTCAGATAATAGTATATCCTTCAGTGGTCTTTGACTGAGTTAAAGACTAATTAGAGTTTCAGTTTCCCTTAGTTATGATAGAAAGTAAATTAGGTCTAAGATTTTAGAGTCACTAAGATGGAATAGATGATGGAGTTTTTTTCTCTAAATTTGCTAAATACAAATGAATTGAATATTGTAAATGTAATTCTTACTTGATAACTGTTTTTGTTGTATATAGTTTTACTGTGAAAGTTAAAACCTTTCATTTTATTTAGAAAAAAGTAAGAAATGTTGTAGAATTATTAGTTAAAGATGTGTTACATCTGTTTATGCTCTGAAACATTTGTTTAATTATGTAAAGATGTATTGCATTCTCTTATGTTGCATTTGTTTAATTCTGTGAAGCTGTGTTACTTCGCCTGTCTAAAACACCTGATTGGTCTAATAAAGAGATGAACAGCTAGTAGCAAGACAGGAGAAAGGTTAGGCAAGGTTGGCATGCAGAGAGAATAAATAGAAAGAGAAATCTGGGAAGATAAGGTCAGGGAGCAAGAAAAGAAGAAGGAGAGGAAGCCTCCAAGGGCCAGTTACACAGCAAGCCTTGGAGTAAGAAGTAAAGAAAGGTATATAGAATAGAGAATGATAAAAGCCCAGAGGCAAAAGATAGATGGGAAAATTTAAGAAAAGTTGGCTAAAAACAAGACAAGCTAAGGCTGGGCATTCATAAGTAAATAATAAGTCTCCATATGTGTATTTATTTGGGAGCTGGATGGTGAACCCCCAAAGAGACAAAAGAGTACAAAAAAACCTAACAAGTTAGTTTGGGTCACCCCCACCCCTGCCCCTTAATTTGTCTGTTTCTGATATTTGGTCACAGCTAGGCAAAATTTCCTAACACTATGAACCACTTTGCTGAATTTGAATAATTCTTTTTTTTTTTGCTTTAATTGTTAGCTGTATACTATAAAACTAAAAATAAAGGGTTTTTTTTTTTTTGCTTATAGTATTAACATTACTTTTGTCATTTGAAGAAAGGAGTTGAGAAGAAAATTGACTGCTCTCTAGAGGTTAAGCATACTAGGGACACTACTGACAAAAACAAGCCAGACTGTGAAATTATGGTTTGGAGAGAATTTCAAGCCCTCACTCCAGAGAAATAGTTAAACCAGCTTAGAAACAGCCCTAAAAGACATAGATACAATCAGTCTGAATAGGACATGAGTAAGTTATTGATCTTAAGAGCTGGCTTGTCCCAAATGATCATCACTTTCATCACCACATAGGCAAGAGGCATATATTTTTTTAATAGTAATCTTTATCACTACATGTTGGTGCCAGATGCCAGAAATATGTTACTCATAGAATTCCCAGCCAACACTGCCACCAAGGGCAATTAGAGCTGTTGCTTTGTGAAGATAGCCAATGTGGTTTCAAGGTACTCTGGAAACACCGGGAAGAGAAGCGTTTGCTGCCCACATGCTTACCTGAAGGACCCAAAGGACTTATGCCACCCCGGATGTTCACCTCTCCATCATTCCCAGCTACAGCTTAATCTGTTTTACCTTTTCTTGTAGCATAATGTGCAATAAATAACTATCAGAAAAAAATATTGAAAAGTATTTCCCCCTTTCCTAAACATATAAGCTCTGAATGGGGTTGTAGAGGTTGCAAGGGCAGAGGGCAGATACGAAGTGATGGGGAAACAAATGGGATTGAGGTGCATGATGTGAAAGACACAAAGAATAAAATAAAAAAGAAAGTTTAAAAAATGGCAGACACATCTGCCAAATAAATCAATGAAGATTTACCTGTGTAGCAAATATGAATCAAAAGCTGATGCTTACTGTCCCCTCATTTAACAATAGGAAAGTTATAAATATAACTATTGTTTCCTCATAGACATGAATGGCTATAAGACTAATAGGAAAGAATGTAATGTTATGTAGTAAATGTACATTGGTGTACAAGATCATGATCCTATAACAGAAGCCATGGCCATAGTTGAATAGGACCGAGTTTACCTGATTCTGTTCATTTTTTTTTTTTTTGCATTTTTCTTTTGGGCTCAAAGCTTTAGCAAAGGAAGCAGAGACATGATAGAGGGCTTATGAATTTTTGTGTGTGTGTGTGTGTCTCTCTTCCAAAATAAAGGAGGTGACTCAAGTCTTACTTATTGACCTACATTTTAGCAAATGTCATTCTCATCCCTCTTTTTTAACAAAGCAATAGGAGAATTAGTATGTCAGCAAGGGTAGAACACTGGTGGTTTCCATGCCATGGAGTCCATACCCACAGATATTAAAAACACAGTGAGGTGAGATACTTTCTCCCAATGAGATAGCAGCACACTTTATATTTTAGGGTAGTGTTTGCTCTTGGTTACTGTGAAAAGAGCTGCATCTGTTAGTCTGCCTTAAAACCAAATTTGGCGAACCTTGTCACCACCAACCATCATATGACTGACAACAAAGGGAAAACCATACTCCAAGAAGCTTAGAAGGGCGTTTTCCAGTATATTTTCTTTCCTTCCCATTACTCAACAGTAAGCTGATTTGGTAGATGTGTCCCATTAAAAAGTATATGATCCTTATGCTAATGTTCAATTAATATCTCAAAGGACAAAATAAGCCTTTACTTCGTCTTTTCTGTTGTTTCTTTGAATCTGACCCAAATTATCTTTTACCAGCTTTCTTAAAATGAGCAGCTGCTATCAAGGGTGTCTGATATTTCACATCAGCCTCTAATATTCTTAGCTCTCATTTCCCCTTGGAGATTCACCATTTGAAAGCATCTCTTAGATCTCTTTTGCAAAGGACCAAGACCTGTCCTAGATACCAGGCAGTCACTATTCTAAGGCACTTAAAGAAAGGGGGAAAGAGAGCTCAGAAAAGGGGAAGAAGTTTGCCTCCTTAAAGTTCTGATGAGGCATTAGACAGGTGCCATCGAGGAGGAAGTTTCTAAACACTGAGCATCTGCTGATCTGGTGTAGAAGAGTTTCATATAAAAAACTCAGGGGAGAAGGAAAAGAATACTCTTTTCAGAAAGCATTAATCAAACGCTTTAGAGGCAACACAGGTCAATAGTGAAGAAGTAACCAGAAAATCGCAAAATACAACAGCTAGGAGGGGTCAGAAGATACTCAGGTGTCTACGGACAGAGAGATGGCTAACAGCACAGATTCGGTCTGGTGAACATAGCTCTTTCAGTTTAAGTAGAAATATAACTCATCCATGGCTTTGAGTAAAAGCAACAAATATTTAGTAATGGAGACCTACAGCCTTTTCAAAATAAGGAAAACTTTGGTTTGGTCGTTAGAAGGACTAGAGGAGGCTTCTCTGTTAAGACAATGGCCACCTCTCTACGATGGCATGGATTTATACACAGAAAGTGTTGTGATATTTATTTTTGTAGGGTTTTTTTTTTCTGATTTGCTCTTTAGGTCCCTATCCAGAGTAGACCAAAGTTAAAATAGTTGTTAGCAAGAGAAAATCAAGTTTAAGTGCATCAGCTGGATGAGACACAGTGAGGAATTGATACCAAATGCATGAAGCAGAAGAAATGTAGAAAATGTGTATTTCAGATTTAAACAAGTTTATGTGTGTTGACAGAATGCTGTCATACATTTGCAGGCAGCAGAGAACTTACATAGTGACTAGAGAACATGAAAGAGCCTGTAGCATAGGCTTTTATTAAGCGACCTGGTATTTTTTCTGGGCCCGTGGTTTAAAGGAAACACCCATGTAGCATGAATCTTCAAAGTTCTTACTAATAAAATCAAACCCGGGCCAGGTATTGGGGTGAACACTGGAAGGTCAGAGACACAGAATAAGCCACAGCTATCTCACCTCGCTGGATCCTCAGCTGGTCTTGCTTCCTCAGACTGGAAGCCTCTATGCCCTCATATCCGAATGACTCTCAGCTGAACTGCTGCTAGAAACCTGAATGATTAACCAGCCCAAATGCTTCTCCAGGCCAAATGCCTGAGTTTCTGGTCCTCACGCCTTATATACCTTTCTGCTTTCTACTACCACTCCCTGGGATTAAAGGCTGACTTTCTGGGATTAAAGGTGTGTATCACCGTGCCTGGCCGTTTCCAATGTGGCCTTGAACTCACAGAGATCCAGAGGGATTTCTGTCTCTGGAATGCTAGGATTAAAGGCGTGTGCTACCACTGCCTAACCTCTCTTTAATATTGTGACTGTTCCGTCTCTGACCCCAGATAAGTTCATTAAGGTACAGAATATTTTGGGGAACACAATACCACCACACACCCACAAAGAAGACTTACCTTCACAACTGTGGTGTTGAGCATTAGCTTCTAGGATGGTCAGTAGTTATAAGGTATGTTGGAGTCAGGGTCAATGGGATGAAGAAGAGATAGGCTACATAGCAAGCTACCACACAGCAAGGGGTAAGTTTTAATTAGGTCAAAGGTGTCAAAGAAAGATGCTGGAGACACAGACTTAATGATAACAAATTTTCAACACTTAACTTTTGGGTAAATATAGAAGAAAAGAGAGGCTGTAGTGGAGAGAAGAACAAAGACTCACTTGCTCACTTAGGAGTCACATCTGGATTCAGATCTCTTTATGAAGCTCCACAGCAAGTGGAGAATGCCCTTCCTTTAGCACTGTATGAACCTGTAAATGTAAATTGTGAAGGTAAATGACTGTGTGATAAACCCAGTGTCTCCAGACTTCCAAGTGGCCTAGTTGCTCAGCAGATGCAGGCTTTTGCAAAAGACTCTTTTGATCATTGGTTTTTGTGTCTGTGTGTGCACATGTTGGTGGTCATGAGCATGAGGAAGCCAGAAGTCAATATTTGGCATCTTCCTCAATAGTTCTCCACCTTTTTTTTTTTGAGACAGAGTCTCTCTGAATGTAGAGTTCTCTGATTTCGCTAGACTAGCTACTAGCAACCCCTTATGCATGCACGCATACAAACGAACTTTGGGAGTAAGTTAATCAGATAAAAATGTAATGATCTTTAGCAGCCATATAAAGAGCCAAGAGTACAGAGCACAGCTGTAATCCCAGCATTGGACAAGCAGAGACAGGGATCCAAACAAAAGGTCTTCACACTTACATAGCATGTACTTTATCCATGGAGCCATCTCAGGATCTGTGAGAGATGTCGCTCAAAATATGAAGTGTGGAGCAATTAAAGAAGACACCCAACATCAATCTCTGCCATCCACAGACAGGTGTATATGCACCCTCACTATATGTGAATATATATACAACACACACACACACACACACACACACACACACTTCAGCAGTAAATTAATCAGATGAAAATCATTTTTGCACACAACACCTGCGCAAACCCAAGCCAACTCAAATCCCAGTATAGAGAGTTGAACTAGGCACAAATTTCCACTCCTAGTCAAGGAGCTATTGGCAATTCTCAGTGGCTGGAGGAGAAAGGGTCAATCTTCTCTAAGAATGTGGCTGCTCTAAGAATAACGCTATCATGCTTCAATGGAAGGCCACACATCCAAGAACATTTGGGCCCCATAAATTGTCCTTGATGGGGATAAAAAAGGACACAAAGATGGGTGGGAAAGTGAAGGGGTAGATCTGGGAAGAGTAAGGAGAAGGAAGGTGAATATGATCCACACATGTACAAAATTCTCCAGGAATTATTATATATGCATATTTATCTGATGGTTTAGAAGCATATTTGGAAATGTCCAGACACTAACTGACTCATGCATTCAAGAAAGTAAGAAATCCTTTATTTCTATCCCAGTTTTGCTCACACAAAGGCTGAATACAAAAATTTTTTGATTAATGAAACTTAACTGTGGAAACAGGACACTGCCAATTGTCTTCTACCTTTTCATTAAAAAGAAAGATTTGACAACTGTCATCCTACAAAAGCACACAAAGGTTACATAAGCTTCTGAATGTAAGCTGTCTGGGTATCTTTCATCAACACAATGGATAGATCATTCCCTCGGAAACAAGAACTCTGTTCACCGGTCTTTTCCCAGATGTTTTCCTGGCACTGTGAAGAAGGATCTCACCACATAAGAGACCCAGAACAAGTTCCAGAGATTTTACTGTCTCCATGGGGCTGCTAGTCACTCTCTAGGTCATTTGGCTTTTCAAACAATCTTTTCTCTAGCAGTGCATTCTGTCTCCAACTGACCTTTTCTTATCTCCTCTTCACTTCAAAACTGATTCTCCTGTGGTCATGTGGTCATGGGAAGAGACGTCAGGAAGAAAAACTTGTACCAACCTTCAGGAAAACAACTAGTTAGACAGAGTGAGACCAATGGCCTTGTATTCTTTGACTATGTTATTTTAGTCTTAAGAATACGTTATAAGGCACAATATCTAAGTTGTAAGTTTTATGTATAAAGACGGTCACTGGGGCCAGGCAGTGGTGGCACACACCTTTAATCCCAGCACTCGGGAGGCAGAATCAGGAGGATCTCTGTGAGTTCAAGGCCAGCCTGGTCTACAGAGCAAGATCCAGGACAGGCACCAAAACTACACAGAGAAACCCTGTCTCAACCCCCCACACACCAAAAAAAGAAACAAAAAAAGATGGCCACTGAGGCACTAATATTTACTGTAAGACCATGTAAATAAATATAATGTCTAAAATACTAATTAAACAGGCTGTTACTTACTGTCAGGACTACATGGACATGGAAGAGTGTTTTCACAGAAAGAACTCTTTCAAAAGTAACATGCACGATATAATAACAAAAAGAGGAAGAGTCCAAAGTTTGAAATCAAGCTACTAAGATATGTGTTAAAATTCTAACCATTCTCTTTGGCAGGATTATGAGCTGTTTTGAATGAATAGTTCATAGTTCCCTGTATTTTTTTTCTAAAGAACATTGATTCCTTTATCATAAGGAAGAGCATTTTAAAATATACATCTATATGAACGCTTTTCTCTTTTCCTTTATTCTTTCTTTCAACAGACTAACCCCCCCCCCCAATCTACCCATATAAAGCTCCTCTCTCCTTTTCATTTCTCTCACCTCGGCTCTCCTCTCTCCACTTCAGCAGTAGTTTCCCATTTTATAACACGTAAAACCAAATAAACCAACCTCATACATGTCTCCCCTCCACTGTTTAACCCACTTACATTATTCATTTCCTTCTTCAGTACAGATTTTTAATTATTTTAAGCAAAAGGAATAAACACATTTCCTTGCAGTCTCCTTGCCTGGAAGGGAAGCCTCTGTAGCTTGAACTCGGCCACAATTTCTCCCCTGAATGTATTTCTTGGTCATTTTGCTTTCCAGCCATTGCCATATTCTGTTTTCTTCTGGGGAGGTATGACCCTACACACCAAGCTATCGTCTTGAAATGGCTAAGATTCCAGGCCATTTTATGATCTTGTCTGTGCTTCCAACTTCCCTCACAGGCCAGCCCTTCATTTTCTCCAGGTCCCTATAGTGACTGTGAGAATGAGTATCAGGCAATAATGACTATTGTTTGTTTGTTTGTTTTAAATACTTTTTTTTTTGGTTTTTTCGAGACAGGGTTTCTCTGTGTAGCTTTGCACCTTTCCTGGAACTCGCTTGGGAGACCAGGCTGGCCTCGAACTCACAGAGATCCGCCTGCCTCTGCCTCCTGAGTGCTGGGATTAAAGGCGTGCGCCACCACCGCCCGGCCGTAATAATGACTATTGTAACCATTACTAACAAATGATTTAAGCTAATGATTGTTAAGTCGTTTTATCTTCACAGAAAGTTCCTGAGCAGTCGCTCCATCATGAAATGGGAAGAGTGAAACTAACCAACCTGTCCATGGTGATACCTTTAGTGCACGGCTAAGATTTGAACCCAGAGTTTGGCTCTCCAAACACCTGTAAACTTGTTCTGGATTATCATTTACAGCACTGTCAGAGAATTACACTGGTAGATCATAGAATGTGACTTTGAAATACCCGACTTGTTTCTCCTCCTGGTTTTTATTTATTATCAGTACTATTGTTTAAGTTGGTAAGACCTTTAAATCAAAACAGCCTCTCATTCAAGTTCTGTTCCCTCCACATCTTTATGCTCATATTAGGGTCATAGTATACTATTTCTTTACCTTAATTTAGCATTATATCTAATTCAACTTATATACTGATGTGATGACTGTTCTTTTTTTGGAGTTAGTATTTTTTTAATTTTATAATTTAATTTAATTTTACATATTAGCCACAGATTCCCCTGTCCTCCCTCCTCCTGCCCCCCTCCTGCACTCCCCCCAACCCATGACTGTTCTAGTTGTCAACTTGACTATAGCTGGAACTAACTAAAACCCAAGTGACTGGATACACCTGTATCCAGGAATTTTTTCTTAATTAAATAATTTGAAACCAGAAGACCCACTTTTAATCTGGATTTTTTGAGATGAGAAGATCCACCATTAATCCTGGCCACACCTTTTGCTGGAAGCCTATATAAAGGACATGGAAGAAAGAAGTTTGCCCTCTTTGCCTGCTTGCTTTTGCTGGCCAGACCATTCTTTCCCCGGTATTCAAGCCTACTTCTTTGGAATTCTGGTGTATACTGAAGACCAGCTGAGACATCCGGCCTCATGGATTGAACAACTACTGGAATCTTGGAGCTTCTATTTGTAGACAGCCAATTTTTGGCCTAGCTGAACCACAATATGCAAACTATTTTAAAAAATTTACACACACACACACACACACACACACACACACACACACACACACACTCTATCAGTTCTGTTCCTCTAGAGAACCCTGACTCATATGACTGAAATAAAACATCTGCTATACTTTAAACAGTGGGTACATATTTTATTCCTTTGCAATAAATGTGGGGGAGTATCTTATTCATTATTTAGTGCTAGCAAACATGGGCTTAGTACTTTACTAGTAATAGATTCTTAAATATTTTTAGGCTCAGTGATAACTTTAAGGGAGCATGATGTCAAAAATTGTCTTGAGACCGGGAGCTAATGCAGTAAAAGGTTTCTTTTCTTTAGCACACCTGTACAAATGTATTTATTCAGCAAGTTACCTATCTGTCTGTATACACGAAGGGATAGGATCACTTTTATCGAGTCATTCCCCTATTGATGCATCTTCTTCTTTCGCATGCCACTTTGGAACATTAAGTGTAAGACATCATTATCTCCATCCTTCAGGAACCTGTGTTGGCAGCTGTAAGTGAACTCTCAAAATCTATTCTGCTGCTCCTACTGAGCAACAGTAGCACATTACTTGGCCAGCCTCATTCACTACCTTGCTAAAGCTCAGTGTGGTGATGTTTTATTTGTGCTCTAACAAATAAAAAGCTTGCCTGGGGATCAGAGGAAAAAGCCAGCCACTATATCAAACACAGAGGTCAGGCAGTAGTTAACACATGCCTTTAATCCTAGCATTCGGGAGGCAGAGATCCATCTGGATCTCAGTGAGTTCAAGGACACATTGGGAACAGAGCCAGGTGTGGTGGCCCAGGACTTTAATTCCACTAGTTAACCATAGAGGTCTGTACAGAGAGACAGGAAGTGATAGAGCTGGGTGGAAAGAGGAAGTGATGTAGCTGGGCAGAGCAAGGAAGTAAGATGGCAGGGCACAGAAAAGTATATAGGTGTGAGTATACAGGAAGTAGCTCTCTTTTGAGCTGAGGATTTCCTAGTGGTTAAGAACTTGTGGTTGGCTTGTTCTGTCTCTCTGATCTTTCAGCTTTCACCCTAGTATCTGGCTCCAGATTTTTATTGATAAGAATGTTTAGCAATTCATGTTACAGCTCAGAGTATTCCCATTAATCCCTGCCTCTACCTGGTGCAGCATGACTAACTCTTGGCTAATGAATTATGAGCAGAAGAATCGGATACTGTTATCATGAAGTCTTGTTAAAATATCAGGAACATTCTTCCTCTTGTTCAGTTTTCTTTTCAGACATTCCCTATGTAGACAGGCTTGTTTCAAACTCACAGGGATCCTCCAGCCTCTACCTGCCCATTCCTGGGATTACAGTTCTGAGTCACATTGCCAAGCTTGTTTTTCTCTTCTTTTCTTCCACATCTGCAGACAATGTTAGGTGGGATCTCAGAGCCACCTTTGAGATGAAAATTAAGGTTGTAACTTGGAATAGTACCTTAGAATCCTGAAAGATCAGGAGTCCCAACAACCTCCAGCATAGTCACAGAGGTGGAGGAAATACCAACAGTTACAACCTACAAGCAGTAGAAGGTAGGCTACAAGCCAGGGTGTCTTATCCCCAAATCAGTGCTCTTAATGTCTGGGTTGTTCAGTCTCCCCATATTCCAGTTAAAGTTTGTCACATATTATAATACATTCTAATTAGTGGGGCCAGCAAACCCCATCAAATGGATCATTTTAGAATATGATTATTCTTAGTAAAATAGAATGGTATCTTCAGTCTTGGCATTAGAAAGAGCATTCTCAAGGAGAAGAAATCACTGAAATTGGGATCTAGTTAAATACTATGATAAACATATATTATGGGTCCAAATAATGATTCTTAAATCTTTAAGAAGCTTGGATACTGAATTCTCTAAAAATAGCAAATAATTATTACGCTACTTAGAAACAAAATGACTATTCCTAATACAAATTTGTGTGCTGATTATTTTGAAATTATTATCTATAAAACTATAGCTGCAAAAGAAATACTATAGGTGAAAAAAATAAAAATCAAAACATAAAGAAATGTTCTCATTTACCTTGAAGGTCTTTGTCAAGGGGAAATAAGACAGTTCTGCTTTGGGGTTTTTTTTTGGGGTGTGTGTGTGGTTTTTTTTTTTACACTACTGATGTTTTCAAGTAAGATAAAAAGAATATGTCCAATGAAAATCACCATCACACCTTTCACAATATTTTCATATCCATTCTATACTTTCAACCATATTTGGCTCAATAGTGTACATCAAAATTCTTTCCTAAATAAAGGGATGCAATTTTAAATTCTAATGTCACTGTAGCTTTTTCATCAATTCCCTTTTAGCCTAACAGTAACTAAAATGAGTAAAAATTTAAGTGCTTCTGATTCTTTTTTGTAGGAAGTAAAATCATTATTTTGCAAAGAGAGGATGTGCTGAATTTTTATTTTTTTTACACGTATGACTGTAATAAAACAGACAGACCTTAGCCCAATACAATAACTAAGCTCACCTCATTCATTGTATCAAATTCTTTTTTCATAATTCTAACTGTGGGAGCTGAAAATGCTGCTGCAAAACTTGTCGTCATGACAACAAAATCCCCTCAGAAATGATTCAAGTTTCCATATGAAGGAAGTATTCATGACATGATTTAACAGAAAGATGCAGAACCATCTACAACAAACCCATTTTTCCAGCTTGTCTATTGTTTGCTTGCATGTTTTAACAGCTAGCAAAAATCTCTTTCCTACATAGCTCTTCAATAAATACACTATAATTAATAATTATTTGAATTTTCCTGCACTAGTTCTTGTTTACAGTAAAGGAAAGTGATAGTATCTAACATCTGCCTATCTTTACAAGTTAACTAGAATACATTTTACTGATCCTTGATATCCTTAAATATTCTTTATCTATGTAATAAAGAACCAGTTTGCTAATGTTGCACAAGGATAATTTGTAAAAAAGTATATGTCTGTTAACAAACAGGGGAAAATAAAAAGCGAAAGGATTAAAAACAGTCATTTAAAATAATAAAGCATTATATATACTGTTTGGAAGAAGTCTGGTGGAACATCCACCTCAGCTCCCTTCCCTATTTCTTTCCCTAAACCCTCCCCTTCAAAGCCCGCCAAACACAGCTCCTACCCAAGAGAGGCTGAAGACTATTCCCATAAGGAATATATAAGTGGCATCCCAGAAAACAGACCCGTGGTTCTTCCGGCCTCATGTCCCATCTCCTCTCTGCAGGGCCGGGAATCTCCCGCGAGCGTTTTACATATTAAACCTGGGCTCTCCTGATTCGGTCTGATTTGGTTTGTTATGAGGGTGGAGAGGCCTTCAGGAGGCTCAAAACTTATCATATACATACACATGCAGGCATACACACATACATGCATGCATACATACATACATACATACACACATACATACATACATATATTCAAAGCCCACCACCTCACAACAAAAAGCTTTCTGCCATGTTACTTCCTTAAGATTTGACTCTCTGGATTCGAAACTGAGAGTTTCTACAAATCTAAAACATATCAGAATGTAAGACATGGAGACACCTTTAAAAATGTGGGAAAGCGCAAAACAATGAAACAGGAACTTTGATCTGCATCATTCCTGCCTGTCAATTTACCTTCTTGGCTTCTTCTTACATAGGTGCTTATTACGGACTCCTGCATGTGGGGTGCCTCTCACCATCTGTAAACCACTTAATGAGACCTTTCTACATGCATGTGAAGTTTAATGTAAGAAATGGATGCCTGGCCCTTTGCTCTTGTCAGAATGAACTCCTCCCTGTTCCCTGATGATGGCTTACACTCCGTGTCTTCTTTCATCTCTATTGGTCCTATCCAATACAATAAGGTAAGGAAAAAAATCAGAAGGTACGTGGATTAGAAAGAAGTAACACTGATCCTATTTGCAGGTGACATGACTGCACACAAAGAGAGTCCCGAGGATGCTACAGAAATATTTCTAGAACTAATCTCATTAGCAAGGCTGTGGAATAGAAGACAAATTTACAAAAACAATTATTTCTATACACTAGCAATAAAAACATGAAACTTAAATTAAGACTATGACATCATTTACAATCTTTCAAAAAGAAGACAGGAATTGGGCTGGAGAGATGGCTCAGTGGTTAAGAGCACTGACTGCTCTTCCAGAGGTCCTGAGTTCAATTCCCAGCACCCACCTGGTGGATCACAGCCGTCCATAATGGGATCTGATGATGCTCTCTTCTGTCCTGCAGGCACACATGCAAATAGAGCACTCATCTACATAAAATACACGAATAAATAAATCTTTTAAACAATACAGGAATTTGGCTATAAAAAAAGAAAGTATGTATAGCACTTATATTTTAAAAATGATTCCATTTTAGTTAAAAATATTTTTAAAACTAAATAGATATATTGTGTTCATGGATTGGAAGCCTCAACATAGTAAAAATGTCAAATCTCCTCAATTTTATATATAGGTTTCATATAATATCTATCAAAATCTCAGTGACCTTTTTAGAACAAATACAAATAAGATTATATTAAAATTTACATAGGAAAGCAAGGGAGTATAGATAATCAAAACAATTTAGAAAAATGAGAATAAATAGAAAGAAATTACCTATTAATTTCAAATCTTATTATATAACTTCAGTAATCAAGATCATGTAGAACTGGCAGGCAGACACATAAATAAATGGACAGACTAATATATCAAGCTAATTATCTTTAAAGGTTACAAAAATGATTCAGTGAAGGAAGGGTAAACTTTCCACAAATGGTTCTAAAGATTCAGACATTTGGTGGCAAAGAAAAAAATGGCAAACTTAGTTGTGCTTTTTACAAAACCTGACTCAAAATGGACCATAGATTTAATTGCAGATCATAGGCAAAAACTTTCTAGATCTGAGTTCATTAAACATTCATATGAATGATTAGAAAATATTTTTCAGCCTATAGATTAGACTTAATAACAGTTAAATACTTCTGCTTTGTCAAAGGCCTTGAGACAACCAAGGGGACTGAGGCTGAGCTCTAGGTTTCGTCCTCAGCACCACCCAGCCAACAAAACGTTCATATTTAAAACACATAATACATGCATGGATCACCCAAACCTCCTTCAACTTGCTTGTGCCCTGCCAGGACATACTTTTGACCATTAGCTATAACACTGAGGATTGGGGAGGTCTCTTATGTCCACACATTTTTTTTTTTTTTTTGGTTCATGGGTCAACATTCCTTGACATGAAAGCTGTGGAATATGGATCCCCAACATTTCCACTTAGAAATATGAGGATATTTCTTTCCATAATCATTGCTTTTTGTACATACTCCACTCATTACCTGTGTTCTAAGCTATTCACATCGTCTGTATGCCATTTAGCTTCCTGTTCTGAAGTGTAACTACTCTGAAAGGAAAAGCATTTTTGTTTACTTTTTTGTTTGCTTCTGTGACCCTTTCTTTCAAATCATAGTGGTTCTATGGAATAAAAATTGAATTAATGCATATTTTTAAAATAAGACATTTCAGTAATTATAGAAGATTAAAGATCTTACAGTTATACATTCAAAAGTTTGCATATTATATAATGCTATTACCATATAAAATTATCAGATAAAATGCTGGTTAAGCACATTGAAACAAAAAGCAGAAATAAAAAAATTAAATACCTGGAGTAACAGCCAATATCTCTAAATGCTAATGAGTCAACTCTCTTCAAATCAGTTCAAGTTCCTTCCTACAAAGATGATCCTCCAAAAAGATGATCTCTTGCCAACATTTCAAAAGATAGTGATATTTTCTTCCTAACTTTCTAAGAGGTTCATGATGCAGACCAACAAACATTGATTAAAAATAAAATAGTATGTATGTCTTAAGCCTGATAGTTAAACCATGAACTTTAGACCAACACCTGTAGAGCCTCTATGGGACAGGACTAGGCCCTCTGCATAAGCGAGACAGGTGTATAGCTTGATCATCTTAAGGGGCCTCTAGCAGTAGGATCAGGATCCATTCCTGGAGTATGAGCTGGCTTTTTAGAGCCTATTACCTGTGATGGGACACCTTGCACAGCCTTGATGCAGGGGGAGGGGCTTGAACCTGCCTCACCTGAATGTACCAGTCTCTGCTAACTCCCTATGGGAAGACTTACCTTTCTGGATAAGGAAATGGGGGATGTGGAGAGGCTAGGCTGGGGGGCAGGAGAAGGGAAGAAAGGGGGTCTGTGGTTGGTATATAAAATGAATAAACAAGTTTTTAATAAAAAAGAAAAGAATAAAAAAACTTCTCTAAAGAGTATATTGTAACACAGCCATGTCCCCTGTTGTAGAAAAGCAGAAGATCTTTTTATTTTAGTTTGACTTAAAAACAATATACCAGAGAAAGCACAGCCTGCTGGAGAATGTAACTTTTCCAAAGAACAGAGGAGCTGATGGAAGGTTTGAAAAGCTGCTGAGGCCCCAGCACTGACTTCCTTGGGTTACAAGGAATGGATCTTTCCTAGATGTTCATCTTTGATCTTAAGGTGCTCATATCTGGGGCTGGAGAGATGGCTCAGCAATTAAAGGGCACTAGCTGCTCTTGCACAGAACCAGAGTTTGATTCCCAGCACCCCATAGGGACACACAACCACATGTAACTACAGTTTCAAAGGAGTACAACACCCTCTATGGCTTCTGCAGGCACCAGGCACACATGTGGTGCAAAAACATATGTGCAGGTAAACACTTATAAAATAAATCTTGTTCAAAAAAAGTGATTAAATTTGAAGCTTCTTGGAATTTAATTTACTTTTCATTCAAGTAAGTTCACCCCATATTCCTTTTTCTTTTGTGACTAATGAAGTCTTTTAGATTAAAGTATTTGGAACTGCCACTATTTCAACACCTAACAGCCATATTTAGTGAGTAGCTGAAGTGAGATCCTAGGAAGAGCCCAACATGTTAAGCACTGAGGTACTGTAGAATATTATTTTAAGATGTGTTATATTTGTTTGTGTTGTGAAACATTTGTTTAATAGTGCAAAGATGTGCTGCATTCTTTTATGTTGCATTTGTTTAACTCTGTGAAGCTGTGTTACTTTGCCTTTCTAAAACACTTGATGGTCTAATAAAGAGCT
>CABHPQ010163691.1:33376-60953 GCA_902168405.1 Peromyscus aztecus | reverse complement strand
AGGAAGGAAGGAAGGAAGGAAGGAAGGAAGGAAGAGAAAAAGATAAAAGCCCAAAGGCTAAAGGTAGACGGGCTAATTTAGGTTAAGAAAAGCTTGGAAGAAACAAGTCAAGATAAGGTTGGGCATTTATAATTAAGAATAAGCCTCCACATGTGATTTATTTGGGAAATGGGTGGTGGGCCCCCCAAAGAACAAAAAGAGCAAAAACAACCAACAACACCGAGGAGTTTAGTTTTTTCAAGGGAACACTTCCAAGTGACATTTCATCTGAACTCTTCCTCCAAAAACTTACTAAAATGTATAAAAGGTCATACTTGAATAGCTCATAAATCAATTAGTTGTCAATACAGGGCTAAAAAAATAGGTGGAGGCAAAAGGGGACAAATGTTTACTATTCTCTTAATGAGTTGTATTCCAGTACAACGTTCCCCAAAGAAGAGACAGGAAGGGGCACTGAAGATTCCTAAGATCATTAGTCATCAGGAAAACACACTTTTAAACAACAAGTTACTGTTATAGACTCACAGGAATGTATAGCAATAGAAAATACTGATAATATTAGGTGTTGGCAAGAACATGGGGAAACTTGATCCATTGTGTGTCACCAGTGCAAACATGAAATGCACAGACAATTGGAAAACAATTCAGTATTCTTGCAACAAAGCCCCCACATGCTACCAAAGGCATACTACCACAGAGTGGCTCCACTCCTACGTGTCTACCTGAGGCAAACGACAGCATACATCCACACAAATGTTCAGAGGAGCACTACACATAACCCCCTAAACAAAACCTGGACCCAATAACAATATGTAGCAATTGGTGAAAAAAAAAATGGAGTATAGATGTGTATTAAAATGTTACACAGTGGTAAAAATGAACTATGTGCGCATCCAACATCAATTAACCTCCAAAATATTTTAAGTAAAAGAAGTTAGATAAAATGCTTATGTGTTGGTTATAGCATTCTTATTTTATTCAGACCGAGTCTTATTATGTTGTCCGAGATGACCTGGAACTCACTATATAGAGGTCACAAAGATCTTAAGTCTGTTATCTGAGTGCTGGGATTAAAGCGTGTGCCACCATGCACACTGTATTCGAGTGTTCAAGGAAAATTTTTAGTAAACACAAATCTGTAGAAGCAGAAAGCAGACCAATCATATCTCAGGGCGTGGACATGAAGACTGACAGCAGATTGGTGTGAAAACCCATTTTGGATTAACTGAAAAAAAGAATTGTGATGGTGACACATGATATGCATTCACTTAAAATAATGGAATTCTCTACTTAGAGTGAGATAGTTTTGCTACTTAAAAGTCACTTCTTGGGAATCATTTGTTAAAGCCTTTGTAATGAAGGTATCTCTGGTAGATATGTGCACCTGGCTTTGATGCTGCAAACTAATTTGCAAACAAATTGTCAATCACTGTCAGGACTAAGAGAGGCAGATTCCTGGAGTCACCTTCTTCATAAAGGAATGAGACTGGGAACTCTTGGGTGGGGCTTATTAGTTGGCACATGAGCTTTTGTTTCGTTTTCAGTGCTGTGAGATGTTCACATGTGTAATTATGTGTTGGCCATCATTCTCAGGCAGGCAGAGACAGAAAGAAGTGAACATGAGCAGGATTATGCTGAATTCTTGCACTGACCTGCACAGGCACACCCATCACTGTCTGTTGTGCATGTCCTCTTCCCAGTGGCTTTTAACTAGTCAGAGCTGTGTACAAGAGAGACACGGGAACTGGCAGGGCAGGCTCTTGGCACAATTCGACCATGGAATCCCACTTTCAAAATAATGACAATGCATCCATTGAAGGCATTTTTTGCTGACATTTATTGGATCCCTTACAGTTTCAGCTATAATGGATTGGGAGCTATCATTTACAATGTGAGAAATTTATGGCTGAAAAAAAAAAGTATTCTCCCAAAATAAAAGTTCACTCATCCATTTTTTTTTTCCACATGAAAGAAGCCAGTGTGACAATGGGAATACTACTATTAAATGTGAAGATTGAAATTATTCTGTGAGGGCTCCCAGTGAGCTGGAGGCTATGGCACTGCAGTGAGGGCTATTGCTTCATCACAACTGACTGCAGGTGTGCTCTGCTCAGACAGGTGAGGAAAGACCATGACCGTGGGGTGTGTACATTACCCACAAGCTGAAAATGATGGACACTTTGGCTCTGCTGTGCTGCTGCCCCAGCTGCTAGTGGTGATTCCTGCTACTATTTCTGCCTTTTATAAAAAAAAAAAAAATTCTCTTTTTATTATTAAGAAATTTTCTATTCATTTTACATACCAACCACAGATTCCCCTCTCCCCCTTCCTCCTGCCCCCCAGCTTTCCCCTCAACACATCCCCTATCCCCCCTTCCTCCAAGGCAAGGCCTCCTATAGGGAGTCAGCAGAGGCTGACTCAGTTGAGGCAGGTCCAAGTCCCTCTCCCTGCACAAAGGCTGTGTAAGGTGTCCCACCATAAGCACTGGGCTCCAAAAAAGCCTGACCATGCATCAGGGATGGATCCTGGTCTTACTGCCGGGGGCCCCCTTAAGCAGATCAAGCTACACAACTGTCTCGCCTATGCAGAGGGCCTAGTCCAGTCCCATGGAGGCTCCATAGCTGTTGGTCTAAAGTTCATGAGTTTTCACTAGTTTGGTTTGGTTGTCTCTGTATATTTCCCCATCATGATCTTGATGCCCTTGCTCATAGAATCCCTCTTCTCTCTCTTCGGCTGGACTCCTGGAGCTCAGCCTGGTGCTTAGCTGTGGATCTTTGCATCTGCTTCTACCAGTTACTGGAAAAAAAGGCTCTATGATGACAGTTAGGGTATTCACCAATCTGGTTACTGGGGTAGGCCAGTTCAGGCATCCTCTCCACTATTGCTAGTAGTCTAAGCTGGGGTCATCCTGTGGATTCCTGGGAACTTCCCTAGCACCTGTTTCTCCCTGTTCTCATGATGTCTCTCTCTATCATGGTATCTCTTTCCTTGCTCTCCCACTCTGTCCCTGTTCCAGCTCGACCGTCCTGTTCTCTTATGTTCTCATCCCCCATCCCCTACCCTCCATTGCCCCCATCATCGCCAGTTTACTGATGGAGATCTCATCTATTTCCCCTTCCCAGGGTGATCCACACATCCCTCTTAGGGTCTTCCTTGTTAGCTAGCCTCTCTGGAGCTATGGGTTGTAGTCTTGTTATCCTTTGCTTTACATCTAGTATCCACTTACGAGTGAGTATATACCATGTTTGTTCTTCTGAGTCTGGGTTACCTCACTCAGGATGATATTTTCTAGTTCTATCCATTTGTCTGCAAGTTTCATGATGGTATTGTTTTTCACTGCTGAGTAGTATTTCTAGAAACATTCTCAGGGACCATCTTCAGAATAAGCCAGCCACTGATTCTATCATGGGCAAAGCACTGACCATACCACCACTTTTATTATTTGAAAACAGAAAATAGCCTACATTTGGTCTAAATTAAGGTTCTCAACCTCGGCCCCTTAGACTCATAGGGCTGGATATTCACTGGGGTTAAGGCTGTCCTACATACTGGAGGATACTCAGCAGCTCTCAACAGATGCCAGTAACACTCCAGCCCCCTCTGTAAACAGAAAACGCAACATATCTCCTAGGAGGAGAAAAACAAAAATCTAAGAGTATTGATGGCAAACTCAAACTCCTTGAAATAGCCAAAAGAATGGGTAGAGTTTGAAGAAGTACAATGTTTTTCGGGTTGTTCAGATAACTATATACCTGTTGATTCCCAGGACATTCAAAGTAAAAATCTTAGAGGAAACATTTGCAAGAAGAAAAAGACTACATTATGCTATCAACAAACTCCAGCACCAAGAACATTGAATGGTGGCGATGTCAACTGGATGAGAGACTAAGTTTCATTACATGACTGATACTCACCAGAGCTGAACAAATAGTCTTAATTTTGAAATTAAAGAGACATATCCAAAAACAAAATACCCAAAATGTATTACTTTGCTTGATGTCAGGTCTTAATATGTGTGTGTGTGTGTGTGCACGTGTGTGTGTGTGTGTGTGTGTGTGTGTGTGTGTGTGTGTGTGTGTACAAAAGTCATTGTGCAGTCCATAAATGTGAAAAGGCATGTATTTGGTAAATTTGATGACCATTATTGGCTGCTATACATTACAATCGCTTGAACAAAGCAAATTAACATTGTGCTCTAATAGCTTGCTAGTCACACCATTGATGAGGCTATGACAAAATGTCCAACCCTCAAATGAAATGCTGGTCAGATTAAGTCAGCAGCCATCTCTTGGTCATGTATACTCACAGCCTGGAGAACGGAGCACACTCAGCATGGAGGCCTGCAACAGGCTTGCACTGATCAAGCATTTGAGAGGCCGGCTTTGTGGCAACAAGAGTCTGCAGAGAATTTGGGGTCTCAAGGAAGACTGCGAAGGGCTTGAGGACATCGAAGGTGTAGTAGATGGCTGTTAGGCTGAGAATGGGTGAAGTGCTGTTCACCCACCTGGTAAGAAACTTGCCAGATTGGAGGTGCGCTCCTCTGAGGGGTGGGGCAGAGTGGAACACGTATATCAGGAGCAAGAGAGCCTATACTTATTTTTGAGTTCCTACATGGGACAAAGTTATCAAAGCAGAACGTAGAACAAAGGGCATTATGATGCATAGTCTCAGACAGTTGTGATTTATGACATCTCCTTCATCTTGAATGCAAAGAGAAGACCAAGCAATCGACTCCTTCCTGAGGGACTTACCGGTACTAATGCTTTGCAAATTAAAGTCCTCCTTCAAAACTTTTAATTTCAGCAACTGGAATTAAACTTCTAAACACTGCAGGCTACTGTGGAAAAATAAGAAAACACAATCATTTCTTTTAAGCTCATGTCTACATCAACTGAGAGCCCAGTCCTGAGTTTGGTGCTTCTGTGAGGTTTCTCCACACAGATCACCATGAAGAGGGAAATGAAGGAGACAATACTGGGAAATGAAAAGCTCCCTATCTGTAAACATGCAGGCCATGAACTGGGGTCTACCTTTACAATATTCTCCACCTCAGGAACTTCAGAAAAATGTAACACCCTAAAGTTCTGTAATCAGATTGCTTTCTGGAGATGCCCTCAACTCCCAGAGTCCCCCAAGTAATTTTAGCATTTATTTTATCTCTGGAATTGCTGATATGTAATAGGTAAGTTTCAACTAGATCTGAGAATCAAGTGGAGTATTAAAACAATCAATAAACAAAGAGCAGAAGCTTGATCCAGCATCAGAGATCTGAGTTTGAAAACTATTCTGACAGTTTCAATCTAAGTAAGAGTTAGGAAAGGCTGTTCATCACCCATAGCCTAAAACCTTGTTTTTCCAATGGGGCTGATGGGAGTTTTATATATAAAAGTAGCTAGAACTCATCTGACTGCTCTACTTGTCCATCCACCCATCCATCCACCCACCCATCCATCCACCCACCCATTCACCCACCCACCCATCCATCCATTCACCCATTCACCAACTCACCCATCCATCCATCCATCTATCCATCCATCCATCCATCCGTCTATCCATCCATCCATCTGCAGCATATAAAATAATGAGAATCTCAATTCCATACCAACAGTGAATCAATGGAATAACAAAAATAGCTATGAAAGCACAGCAGACAGAATCTTGACAGATAGACAGACATCCTCCAGATGTAGAATAGTGGCCCCTGTGTCACATTAGAGATAACACATTAAAATATCAGCCTTGACTTAATGTTCTATTGTGTGCTTATATAATTTGCTTAAATAATTTAGGTGAGAGACCTACATTAATTCAACATCTAGTTCCCTCTCTCTCATGCTTCATCTTGAACTTTGGGATTTTATTTTCTAGCTGTAAATTTTAAATTATAACAAATTCTATAAGCATCCAAATCCTAATGTGTGTGTCAGGAATCTCGAAAGATACTGCAACACTGGGAATGAAAATAGTACCACTCTCTGGAAAATTTGTATTTAATTTAATAAAATCAGGAATCAGAATTATTTTTTATGTAGCTGATAGGTTAATACATTTTAATGCATTCTCTGAAGTGTAAGAAGGAAAGGTGTGTGTGTGTGTGTGTGTGTGTGTGTGTGTGAGAGAGAGAGAGAGAGAGAGAGAGAGAGAGAGAGAGAGAGAGAGAGAGAGAGTGAGTTGTGGGAGGTGTTGATTGTGTCTGAGCAAATTTTGAACTTGTCCAGTTTTCTCTATGCATACAGGGAGAGAACTTGGAACTTTATTCAGGGCTGAGTGTCAGTGCAGGTTATTAATATTTATGGCTCCTTCTCAGTAAGTCTGAAATCTACTCTTGCACGCTAAGAAAAATCAATAGAAGCTCCATATAGCCCACTCTATCCTCTAAGACACTTTCACTCTATTATCTCATTTGATCTGTCCCCAACCTACTTTGGGCTACTCAAAGAGTGAAGTACAATCCGGCAAGCAAAAGAAAGAGACCTCTAACATGTCCACCAGTGCCAAGTTTCTCAGATGATGTCCAGAAAAGACAGCATCTCCCAATTCCCACCTCCTGTGCCTCCACTTTGTTAGGGATTTCCTGGTGACTGTGATTGTTGAACACTTTCCCTTACTCGGTCTTTTTTTTCCCTCATGCTGGGCCGGGGGGCCTGAAAGCTACCTGAAACTCCAGGTTACCTGCAGAGTGTCTCTTCTTCTAACCCTGCTGGGAGCACAATGGAAAACTCCAGGGAAGAGGAAGGTACAAGCATATGTATGCCATAGGGAGAGAACTCCTGCTCTGGGTCACTCCCTTCCTGCTTTTGTCTAGTTGGTAAAATATGGGGCAAGAATGTAAAGATGGACAATGTGGAGTCTTAAAGAAAGCAGTATTCACATGTCAATAGCTCCTCAGGCAGGGGCTCCTCCATGCTGGCATTTTGTCTGGCTTGAGCTTGTGCCGGTCATGCTGTCACAGTTGCTGAGAGTTCCTATGTGATTTTGCCCTGTTGTGTCTAGAAGACACTACTTCCCTGAAGACTTATACTACCTTCTGTCTCTTACAATCTGTCTTCCTCTTCTTCCACATAGAGCTCCCTGAGCTTTGAGGGTGGGGATGTAATACAGACATCCCATTTAGGGCTGAACACTTCATAGTCTCTTACTCTTTGCACACTAACCAGTTGTGGCTCTCTGTGTCAATGTCCATCTACTCCAAGTAGCCGCTTCTCGAATGAGGGCTGAGCTCTGTACTGGTCTATGGGCATAGTTATAAGTCATCAGGAGCTGTTTTAATGCTATTCTTGGGGGCTATTGTAAGGAAATAGGGACAAAAGTAGAGGGCTCACCGTCTGCTCCCTTGTGCAGGATGTATCACATCCTCTTTGAGGATGGATGTGGTCTGTGTGATCCTCACCGCCTTGACTCTTGGATTACTGGGATTTAACTCAAGAGTATACCACCCATGGCCTGGGGCTTTTACCACAGAGATGGTGCTTCGCTAGCTCTCCTCTCGGCATGCCGCTTTATAAATTAAGTAGGTAATCCCCAAAACACCGTATCAGAAACTCTTGTTTCCTTAAGTAGGAAACAGAACATGGTTCCTAGGTGACACTTCATGTGTTATTGTGTTGTACGTGACACTCTTCCTCTATTATTTTGCTCCTGTTTATAGTAAGGATTAGAGCCAAAATTTTTGTCTATAAAAACAGTAAGAAAGCATCGTTTTTGTTCCATGTTATGTCTTGAAATAATTACACAATTTCATATTATTAAAAGAATTTCTAAGGCATTGATAGGATTAAGAAATATTAAAATAAAATAAGCTTTGTTCAAATAAAAGAAATCTCACAAAGTCTTCTTAGACCAGATCATTAGCTCTCATTCATAATACAGTGAGATCTGATAATCCGAAGAAATTTACTACTGGAGCATAACATAATAACTTCGGATATGATACAAATTTTATTACTTATACAATGTCAGGTATAACTATTGTGCAAGCTTAAGATGGCATTGGTAAACTTAATATCAAAAGGCTTCTTGTGCTGGTTACTTTTCGTCAACTTGACACAATCTAGGATATCTGGGAAGAGGGAACTTCAGTTGAGAAAATGCTTCCATCAGACTGGCCTGTAGGTAAATCTGCCGGACATTTTCTAGGTTAATGATTGATGTTGGAGGGTCCAGCTCACTGAGGGTGGTGCCACCAATGAGAAGGTGGTCCTGGAAGGTATAAGAAAGCAAGCTGAGCTAGCCATAGGGAGCAAGCCTATAAGCAGCACTTCTCCATGCCTTCTGGCTCGGTTACTGCCTCCAGGTCCCTGCCTTGGCTTCCTTGAATGATAGATGCTCTCCTCAAAGTGTAAGATGAAATAAACCCTTTCCTCGCCAAGTTGCTTGATCATGATGTTTATCACAGCAATAGAAAGCATCAAGACACACCCCTAAAATTATCCCCATGTGTTTTTTGTCATAGAAATCTTTTCATATAAGTAGCCAATTTCAAAATTCCAATAAAGACTCACTAATTCAAACAAGTTCCATAAAATGCACATTTTATTCTGTATCATGAAAAAATATCCACATTAAAATAAAGTGTGAAAAAAAAGTTAATCCTCCCTGATGAAATACAGTTTATTGTGCTAAAACCCAGGTTATTTTGGGTTAGAAACTTCCACCTGCCAATTCATTTTTTGGAAACAACAATTTCTTTAGAATAAACTTTCAATAAAGTGAAAATTGTGACAAACTTCCCAACTGCAATTGAATTTGATCACAGTATTTCAGGATTGACCCTAAAGTCTCCAATTTAAGATGTTTTCACAAAACTTCTAAGCAGTTGAGCAATAAGTCGATAGTACATACAAAATTTCTATATTACACACTGCAATGTCTTGATTTAAGTAGAAAAACATGATCAGCCTAGCATGAACCAAACTTTGAAAACTATAGACAAGTACTGCTTAGCGTATTGGTATTAAAAATATCTTCCATGAAGTGTTGACCTATTTCCTTAGTCAATACATAAACCAAATATTTCCACTGAGTTAACCCTTAGGAAGCATTTTTAATATCCACAAATATGGTTACAGAGGCAGAAACATTTTTGAGAACTTGAAAAAAATAAATCCCTGTAGCAAGATCAGCCAGGAGTTTACATTGTAGGGTACAAAATGGTATCACTGGTGTACACAAAGTCAGTAGAACATGAGTCAAAAGAAATATATAATTTCCAATGTATCGTAGATATGCATGATTCAATAGTGTTGTCTGAGTACCAAGCATTTCCTGACGTCACTGCTGTCTCAATAAACAACAGGAAACAACTGTTAGCTGTAACTGAATTTTTACCACAACATGTAGGTTTGGTATAGAAATGATTCTAACCTACTGCCCAACTTACTCTAACCCTTTCACCAGGGAAGGGAGTATCCATCATGATGATAGTTTAAGTCAGTTCCTTCAGTAAAGCATGAGTCGTCCCTCCCTCTAACTGTGGTGAGCTTTAGCGTGGAAGGAGGCTGCTCCAGAGAGGAAGCCAGTGGATCCACTCTGAAAACTGAGCCAATTTAACATGGTAATGTCACTGCTGGAGATGCTGAGACTCACAGCTTGAAACATGCCCCCAAGGTCAAAAAGCCATCTCTGCCACTCAGTTTCCTGAAATGAAATACTTTAAATAACTGATTTTTAAAGAAAGTACATTGAGATTTTATTTAATAATCCACTCTTATGAGATATATTAAACAAATATTGAAGATTCGGTTCAGTCAAACTTCGACACAAAACTAAAATTGACTCATTATTCTACTTTGCATAGTTTGCTGACTAGCTCATCTTTCTACTTAATCAACTGGGCTATTATCAGGAATGGTTTCCTAACATTTTGGTTGGAAAAGTTTGGGACCAACTCTTTCAACAATGTTCAATTTCCTTTACTTAGTGAAGCACCTCACTGTCGGAAGAGGTGGCTCAATTCTACATTGTCAAAGACGATTTAGCCAAGAATAAGGATATAATACTTGACAATGTGTTATTTGCATCAGTTATGAAGTGTAAATATTCAGTCTGATTTATTCAGGCATTGAGTTTTTGATTTGTTTTTTTGTTTGTTTTTTTTTGTTTTTTGGGGTTTTTTTGTTTTTTGGCCTTGTCTTGTCTGTGCTTCTGTGCTGGTTCTTCATCAGCCAGCAATTCTGCATAAATGCCAGTCCTCTGGAAACTATCTAATCAAGACACCAACTAACTATCCAACTACTTCAGGGACTTGGACTGGGTTGAAGCCCAAAATCATAAACTTGGAAGTAGGTTAAAAACACATCCTCTCATGTTAAAAGCCCTAAATAACTGACAAGTTTTCAAACTAGTCCATAATGTTTCATTAAAATCAAAACCACGGTTGTAACAACATGATTCCAAAATTAACCAAACAAAAACTATTAAAAAGATATCACACAAGGAGGAACCATTATTCTCCCCAATACCCTGTAGCTTTTTGGCAGTGTTCTTTAATCAAATGCCACAGTGGGCACAGGTTAACAATGAACATTTAGCAAGCACCCTATTTACATGAAAATGCCAAAGATGAAAAGTGACCTAACCATGAGAAGTTTCCGATAGAGTCCCAAGGGTCCTCCCAGTCAGGCATAAAGCTGTGTGCTAGTCATAGTTCCCACTGCCCCCTGTCACTCACTGCCTCCTGTCACTCACAGGGTAGCTTGGATTGAGACTTCTGGACTGTGAAGTGGTGATGTCCTATCTGTGTTTTATTTTCTCAAGACACTTCCTTCAAACATCTCAAAAGACAGAAAAAAAAAATCAATCACATTTTAAATGTTAACTTCTTTCATTAGAGAAAATTAATTGTTTAAAGAAAGTATGAATACAAGTGCATTAAATTTGGAAATGAGAACACATTCTAAATAAAAAAAAGCTCATTTGGAAGATGCATTTAATAGTGGTTTGGCAAGAAATGGTCATCCATATAATCAATAAGAAAAGGCTTAAAAATCCTATTTAATACCCAATGAGTCCAATTTTTTTAAAAAAAAAATAAACCCTTCTGATGTCTCATTCTAAACTGCAGAAAAAGAAGTCTTGAACACTTATTGCTTTCTTTAACACACACACACACACACACACACACACACACACACACACACAATCCCTTAGGTGAAAATTCATCAGGGAAAGACAACATGAAATGTACACACCCGTGATGTGTTACATTTGTCTCTTACTCATAACTACATTTCCCGGTTCACCCCCGTTACTGCCTATCAGTTGTTGGGAGAAGTGAAGAAAAATTCAGTTTCTGGACCATGGCATATTTTACTCACAACATTTATGATATCAATCTTTGCCATTGACTCTGACCACCAGGAAAGTTAAGCACTTACATTGCAGGGTATAGATTTTAAAATTATTTTTATTCACAGAATCTTTAAATGTACATGTCCTGAAATTTTTGGAATTTATGCTTGAAGAGCTTGTCCTTACAACCCTAGTATTACGCAGGAAGACATTTTTCTAAGGTCCAACTGCCTGTGTTAGAACATCAGCTTTACTGATTTATTGGTTATTAATTGGCTACTGCAATCCTATTTAAGTTCCTTAATTTACTCTTTAACAGGAATGGTGCAGAATTAAATCTGATTATTTAAATACATTACTTAGTACAGTAAATACTCAATAAATATGAGTCTAATTAACATTCACTTACTTCTATATCTAAAGGAAAGGAAGCACATGGGTATGACTTATTTCAGTTACCCTCTGCTGTCTCCGGTTCGTTGTCCAAGCCCTCAGTGTCCCTGACCCTCACAAAGTATGCAAATAGCCTTGTATTAAGAAGCAAGAGACAGAAAAACTTAAGTTAGAATGCATACTGGTACTCTTAGGGCATAGGACACATGGTACATACTTAAAAAAAATCTGATTCATGTCTCTTCCCTACATAACATGACTCAGCATTTTAATGATAATCTAGAACCAACCTTAACCTCTATTGCCATGTAAGCAAGTACGGACTAAATATTCTCTTTTTCCAAATTTACAAACGCCCCAAACTTCATTACTGAATTCAATCAATTTTAGTACTCTAAAGATAACTTAAAATGTTTAGCTTTCTGTACAGGGAAATGCTGTGTGTGTGTGTGTGTGTGTGTGTGTGTGTGTGTGTGTGTGTGCGCGCGCGCGCGCGTGCGTGCCTTCCTGAGTATTCTTGAGGTACAAAAGATAAAATGATAGTGTGGGAGAACTCCATCTTGTTCCAGGACCTTTGGACACCTCCCTTCTCAGATGACTAAAAAGCATCTATCAAGCATAAAATACTTCAAAAATTAAAGTTATTAATTATAATTTTCAAGAGCACTGCTTAACACATTGATGTATTGAATATAATTAGGTGTTACTATTCAATTAATTAATTTGCTATTTAAAATATTTAAAATTTAGAGAAGGCATTTTGTCTTAATATTTAAAATTCAATTGACTTAACATCTAAATGTCTCATTCTAGAAATATCCTAAATGAGAAAAATTGAGTCAATCCAGGAGATTAAAAAAAACTATGAATATGAGAAAACTTAATTTATGTTTTAGCACAGAAAAACAAGGAAGTGAATGATGACTAAGAAAAACTTAACTACTCGTTAAGATTGAACTATGGATGATAAATATTTGAAAATAAATAAAATTTGAGAATACTGAAGATTGACACTTTAGAGGACAGAGATATGGAAATCAAGGACATGAGGTCATCAAAGAAGGGTGACTCTGGAACTTCATTGTTGCAGCTGCATTTTCCACAGTTTACTTAGGGGGACCAGAATCAGCTCATAGATGATTTATTTTCTTAAAAAAAAAAAAAAAAAACTAACAATAAAGAAGAATCTATTGAGCACAGAGCCATCTGAATTTACTTCTTGTTCAATTCCTACAGTTGAGCTAAGTTTAATAACTGATATTATCTAAACGTTTAAAAACTCCTTAAAATTTGGAATGCACATACATTGTCCTTTACCTTTCAGGGGGTGGTGGTATGGCAGTCAGGAAAATATATTATAACTATAGAAAAGGGGAATTGTTTTCCTTCTGCTTGATTGGGCCTGTTATTGCTGTTCTCTGTGAACGTCTTAGTTTTTGTTTGTTTTTGGTTTTTCCCCTTTCTCTTTTGCAATTAGTAGCAAATCTAGACTTACCCAACCTTCTTATTGACAGGACTGTTTACAGAAAACAAACAAACAAACAAACAAACAAAAAAAAAACCATGCAAAAGTAAGCCAATTGTTGCACAATAGCAAAACACAGGACATTTTTTTTAAATGTGCATACACTCACTGGAGTTGACTAGAATGCACCTCTCAGCAATGCCAAAGACCTTGATAAAGTCTAAAGCACCCTCCACTGTGCATCGCTTCCCCCCACCTCCAATACGGATATGTAAATCCTGATCTAGACTCTCACACATGCAAATAGCCCAGCATTGGTAACTTATTTAGCACTTGAATTCACAATTTTATCCTGATTGTGTGACTCTGAGGAACATTAGTTCTGGTTTTGTTTTCTTAGCCCAGGATAAGAAGATTTTCTATAACATTAAAGCAATCTTCATCAACTCTAAAAAGGAATAGCTGTCATTTTGCAATCCTAATGGTTTTCTTATGTAAGCTGCTAGAGCATTCAGGCTGCAAGCATAAGATTCCACTCAAAGGGAACTGATTGAAAATATTTATTTGTATGTAAAGCAACTGTTAGTTGTAATGCCATAGGCCTAATACAGTAGATAAAAATATAAATATTACTAATCGCTTAGCAAATAGAGGATTATAGTAGAGAGTAAAAAGTCAGGGCCAATGATGGACTATCTCTTAACCCCTTTGACTCTAAGTCTTAATTTTTTAAAGACATTTAAAGCTAATAATTTTTTTGATGCTTGCAACTATGTATATTTCAAAATATTCTTAGTAAATTCTTAATTGGAAACACATTTTAAAATTGCAGGTTGGTGAGAATCCTAGCAAAATCCAATGAGAGATCTAAACATAAATGTTCTTTCTGTTGAAATTAAAAAAAAAAAGTCTCCTCTGTGTTTAGTGCTCTCGTTATTTTCTTACCCTGAACCATCACAGCAAATATAACAATAAGACTTTATGTGGAGCCCTGAGGACA
The DNA here is from genome assembly GCA_902168405.1 of Peromyscus aztecus. Lineage (NCBI taxonomy): Eukaryota > Metazoa > Chordata > Mammalia > Rodentia > Cricetidae > Peromyscus > Peromyscus aztecus. The sequence goes on along the minus strand of CABHPQ010163691.1, from coordinate 46,806 downwards.
AAGGCTTCCTTGCAGAATGAAAAAACATTAACAAAATGAGCCTTATGTTCAAAAATCAAATGTTTATATATTGCACACTGCTTCCTTGAATTCTAACAATAACCATCCCATCAATTTCTTATTTAACACACTGTCACTGAGGACACATACCATGAGCACGTGTTAGTGCCTTTCAAATGGCTAGTGTGGGTTTTCTGTAAAGAAAAACTACTTCCCATTGACCTAAGAAGAGCCTGATAGAACATGGGAGGAGTTTGGGCCTTTTTTTTTTTTTTGGTACTTATTATTTGGAAAACTGATATAGAAACACGCTAAAGACAGCTGACCACCCAAACTTTGCTAGACTGACAGAGCTGGAGTCGGAATCTGAGATGGCACTCAGTGATGTGTAAAATCTAAACATACGTTCTTCTCGCCCTTTCCAAGAGAATCCCAGGAGCGATACTCACATCTAAGAAAGGTATCAAAGCACAGCATTCACCTAAGGAAATACTCATTTTAGAGGTCTCTGTGTGTGGTAGCTCTAGACAAATTTTCTCATTCTCTACGTGAAACTTTGGTGGGGGAGGGACTCAGAAATTAACTTTAAAAAGAGAAATACAAGGTATACAAGGTAACAAAATTCAGCAATAACTGTTAGTGAAAAAAGAGGCCATGAATTTGAAAGAGAGAGATCATGGAAAGGTAGACAGAAGGGTTTGGAGAGAGGAAAGCGAAGGGGAAATATTGTAATTAAATTTTGAAAAGGACAATTTCACAAGGATCAGCTGCTACATAATTTCAGTCACTTCTTTGAAGACTAACTCAAAACGAAAACAAAACAGAACAGAACAAAACCCAACAGGTATTTCCAAAAGAATTCCAGTTTTTTTGGATCTCACAGGTAAACAGTATCTCCTTAAATTCCGTGTGACTTGTATTTAGATTTCAATGAGGTTAATTTTCAAAATTTCACTTTAGTTTGCTGTTTTAAGTAACGCTCCTGTTAAGGTACTGGTAGCACTGAGTAGGTCTTTGTTCTAGGAGCCATCAAAACCGCTCATTCTCATGTTCTCTGCCCTCTGACCTGTGCAAAATTGTAGGGAATCTTCTTAACATTCAGGATGTTTTGTAGCCTTGTACACAATGTGAAGCGCGATCAGGGTTGCAATAAAAAAGTTTCCTTTAAAGAATGAAGTTTGAGTGTGAACTTGACCACTATTCCCGAACTAGTTCAATGTAACTCGTGTGAATGGGAGACACTAGGAGTTTTGATGTTGTTTTTCTATCTTTGGGGTTTCTATTCGCTCTTTATTGCAAGCTCTTCTGTCTACTAGATCACACTTAGTGCAACACTATCCTGATACAGGTCAGCGAACCTTCCTGCTCTGATGCGAAGATCCACGATTCTGTTGGCATTCGATTTTTTGCTATCATGTCACAACCACCTGCCCAGAATACAGTGTCTCATCTTACATTCCCATAGCATCGTAACAGAGTTAAAGACGTATAGGTTGCTTTGCAAAAAATGTTTGCATTTCAAATACATATCCACTTAGTCCTATTAGTACACTGTTCAGAAGTATAATAATAATAAAAAAAATATTCTAGATGCACCAAGAGCACCTGTATGGTGTAGGAATAAAACATGCAGTCATCTGGTCCCGCAAAGAGCCTGCACTGTGTGCTGGTTGAGGCTACACAGAATGTGATTGTATCATTATCACATGTGTGTAAGCAAGCATTCTGGCTAAATTCTACTGTGAAGAATTTTAAAATCTGGAAACCTAAGACTATATACAATGTTCGCTGAAGATGTGCAGAGTGTGCTCAGCACCACATTGTGTCATGCACTCGGACGACAGGAGTCTGGAAAAGAATACTGTGGGAACTGCACCAAAAATAAGCAGTTGACACTTTCCATCCTTGGGGAAGGTCCGGTGCAGTTCAAAACCATTGTGTTACTTTCCCACCTATGGGAACATGTGTTTAGATAGAAATCTCATTATGGCTAATGTTGTAGGTCGTTAGCTAAAACTGTCTGAGTCAATGTCAGAGCCTGGCAAAGGTTTGTAAGCCTAATATGAAAAGGCATGCATTACATTTCAAACCAGTTTCCTGTGTCAGTGACCCTCTTATAGCTTGAGACCAGCTGTTAGTTTTGGATGTAGCTAAAGTCAGAACAATGATTTCTGAGCTCATGGTTTTTGTTTTTGTTTTTATCACCCATTCATCTTTAAAGGTATTCATCACACTTGACTTTAGCAAATAAGAAGAAGCTCTGAAACCCAGTAAATCTTAAAAGTCAATGACAAGGTATCTTCCACAGTACAAAAGCTAAGACAAACAAGGCCCCCAAACCTCCATTTTAAGGCTGATTCTGTAATTTCATTTCCTTTTGCCTGTGGCAGATAGGAATTTTAGCAGGACATGGAGATATATGGCCCTGGAAATGTCCATTTTGAGTAATGGAGAGGAAAGCATCTGTAACCCACTGTACCTAACATACATTCCAGGAGTCCTAGAAAAAAGGGGCACATCTTAGGGACATGTGGAGAACTTTTACAAAGTCTTACTGTTTCATACTTTTCCAGGATGACTGTGGTAACTCTTCTCTCTATAATTTTAGAGAGACTGGGAGATAGAAAAGCACATAAAATTGGGTATAAAAGAGCAAAATATTTTCTCTCATTTTTGTCACCATCATTTGTATATTCACCTGTCTATATAGGCATATATAATGCATGTATATTTATAGCCTAGCAATACACAAGTGATTGAAATATACTTTCAGGTTAATGCAAACACTAGCTTCCTTACTCTCAATATTGAATTTTGTGCCGGCACCAACTGAAAAGCACTCCCCCAGGAAGAACTCTGGAAAACATTCTGGAGTCATAAGAAACAGCTTCCACGAGTTCTCAAGAGGGGTATGCATTTCATTTTGAGTGTTTATCATATGAGGGCCTAAATACAGACAGTGCAACATTTGTGACTTCTCTTTTGGTTGGTAATAGGCACTTTCTCAGAAGAGGAATTGTTACCCAAAAGACTATGACATTCAACCCCATAAGCCTTTTGTGAGTGGATCTGCCAGAGCCATAGTGGTCTATTGTATCAACCTAACAGAAGGCCAGCAATGCAACTGTGTGCAAAAGAGCTTAGGGAATTTTGTACCCAGAATAAAGTCATAGAAAAGCAGTTATCTGAATAAAGCAACTTAATGTTGCCTTCTAGGTTGGTTATTTTGTAAGTTAACCACAACTCAAGTTGTCAACCTCTTCAAGCAACAAAAATCATGTGTTTGCATTTCTGTACCTATAGTTCATTCTTTCTAAGCCACAGATGTACAATTAAAACATGTCCAATTGCTTATGTCCTCTTCAAAAAACTATATCATTAACAGTTAAAATTTTGATATGTTTCTTTGCTAAGAGCCTTTCAACACCCCCCTTCTTTGAACAAGCTATGGAAATATAAATGTAGAACATTCATTGCCTTTGGACAATCGGCATATCTAACATATTGTTAAAAGGCTCTTATACCCTGTGGTGCAGTGTTTTCTATAATAATATACACTATATTAACAATTGAGTATTTATGGTGTTGATAATGTCAGCTCCCAAAATGACAGTTGTTCTCCAAGACGGAGGGAGCAGGGAATTCTTTACATAAGAGCTAATGATTACTATCAAATACAATGCTAAAAAGGAGAGGTATCATTGAGTGGAAATGCAATTCATGCACAAAACCCAAAGCAATAAGTTCTCAGTATCTGACACTGGCATCAGTTGTTGGCAACAACACAGTCATTTCAATGGAGCAAACATTGCCTGTAGGGAAAAAGAACCTAACACTAAGTTACAGAAAAATACCCTATGGCATGAGATCGTAAAATGGTCTGACAGCTTCAGAAGCTGCACTCTTCCCTTGACATTAATCTATAATTTTAACTAAACAGAATAGTGAAGAAATGACAGCTCGATATACTCAGCCTGAGATCAAGTTTGTCATGGCAACATTGGCAGGTTGGACCCTGATTCTTCAAAGATTACATTGCCTTAGTTAACAAAATTCATACTTTTTTTATTACAGAATAGAGATTATAAATAAATGTAAAGTGTGCATGCAGTCAACTGCATAATATACAAGCAATATCTATGTTTTGAGTAATCATCTTTGGCAGGCCAGAATCCAGCTGGACATGCAGTATGTACATATCAAAATCCATATTGTGTTCATCATATTGAAAGCAAGTGAAAATATATATATGTATATACTATATATACACACATATGTATATAGATGTATATACCATTTTAAATATATTGACAAATATATATGTATATATTTATATATTAAAAGTTGATTTCATCTTTGTCAGATTCAGGTGACTCGGGCCTTGAGACACTAAAAATATCCTGACATGGTATTTGGGGAGGTACTTGGAGTGGCATTTGGGGTTTTGGAGAGGAGGTCTGGGGTATACTTTTCTCTGAGAGTAGTTTTAAAATTTCTGCCACCTGCTTTTCCAGGGCAGTCATTCTGCAGCTCAGCAGCTGGATGTCCTCTTTGAGTTCGTGTTTTACTTCCTGCAGTGTGGTTTGTAAGGCCTGCTCAGGGATGGGGTAAAAAGGATGCTTGGCATCAGCCTGGATAGGACTGTGTTCTAGAGGACTTCGGGCCTCACCAGCTTTATCCAAACGAAGGTCACTTTTTGTAATCCCACTGTCACAAGAGTCTGTTTTCCTTAACGGGTTCTTGGTCACACTGTTCTCTGAATCACTGCCTTTGGGGTCCTCTGACAACAGCCCCATCGACTCAGCCTTGGTGACATTATTCCAGTCTTCCTTTTTCTCCTCGTGGGTCCCCATGTTGTTCTTCAATCTCAGCCACCCTTTCCCGTTTCCGTTCTTCATTCTGATGGGGCTGTTGACTTTGAGACATTTTTGTTCGGCACCACCACCGTTGGGCTTCAGTTCCATGGCATCACGGTTGTTCTGCTTAAGGGACTCGCTGGTTTTCACGTAGGCCAGAGATGTCTGGATGGGGGTAATCTGGGACACGGTGACCACACTGGTACCTGTGATGGAGGCGCCGTTTTGCAAAGGGCGGCTCTCCACCTGAAGCTGGCTCCTCTCAGGGTCGCTCTGCACTGAGCCCTGGTTCCTCAGTTCCTTCTGCTGCTTGAACTTCTGGAAGAGCTTCCGAACGGGGTGGTCCACAGGGATGCTGAGAGTCACCTCGTTCTTCTGCCGTAGCCGCTCTTCCTCCTCTTTCTTCACGTCGCTAATTTTACGGAAGATGATCTGGAAAAAGGGGGGAGATGATTAAACCATGGTTACAGAAGCAGATGACTTTAGACTCGAGTAATACTATGCTGGGTATGCTTTGCTTTACGCAGAAAACATCTGCACACACCACACACAGAAAACATCTGCACACACTACACACATGGAGAAGTTATTCAGATACCATATAAACAATCCAATATACCCAAAATGTAACACAGAGACCCTGGCTGCTCTCTTACATACCACAAGGCGACAGCGGTTGATGCAACACTGTAAAAGTACTTCATGGCCCCATTTAAAAGGATATGCACATGAATTGGCTGTATTTGAAACCTGGGGCTTAGCAGAGACGCTTGGCTCAGCCTGGGAGGAGGGGACTAGACCTGCCTAGACTGAGTCCACCAGGTTGATCTCAATCCTCGGGGGAGTCTTTGCCCTGGAGGAGATGGAAATGGGGGGTGGGCCGGGGGAAGGGGGGCGGGGCGGGAGGGGGGAGAACGGGGGAATCTATGGCTGATATGTAAAGTTGAATTATATTGTAAAATAAAATAAAATAAATTAAAAAAAGATTATAGACTAAAGTAAAAAAAAAAAGGATATGCACAAATATATACTAGTACATATGCGTTTGTTTATATACCTATATATTCCTTAAACTTCCCTGGAATACATCCTCATTTTGGTATGGTTTCTCCCTTTCTGATTATGTTTCAAAACCATTTTTAATATTATCCTCTGTTTGTGGATAAGAGCAGGAATTCCAGGCTTCGTGAGCACTGAAAAGGTACCAAGTTCTCCAGTGAGATGACCAGGGTGCACAGCAGGGGGTGGAGAGTGAGTTCATTGACTTATGTGCCCACAAATGCAGAACAAGAATCTGTGAGGAAAAATGTCTAAGAAGCAAGTGTAAATCAACACACATCCTTAAAGTTGCTGGTAAGCAGACCACCTCAGAAACACTTGAACTTCCACCTCTAAAATATTCAAACATAAGAATTTTGTTCATGTGACACTTTCGATGGAGATGGAATTCCAAATCTTAAGACCCTTGATACTTTACATATGAAATTCAATATATAGTATGTGTGATGTTGGGTGGGCATCCCTCAGGAAATAAATATACTATTAAAATCTCCTGAAAATGTTGAGAAGAAATTGTGGTGACACCATGAAAGGTAATAAAAATTATTGGCTATATGAGATATTACCAAGTATATTTTCAGTTAGAAGTTAACTTATTGAGTTTTTTTTTCCCCTCAGATTCCTGAAAAACAAAGTAACTGCAGATGAAATCTGTGAGGAAAATTAAGAAGAGTTTCACCATATGTAGCACTTTCAGAATCAAACAGTTTTACAACCCAAACCAAAATACTTCTCGCTTTCATCAGCCCATGTTGTTGTCTAGAGTAACAACGCATGTGGAGCATGTAATCCCAACCCATAATAGACCCTCAAAATATGTTGGTTCTCTCTCCTTGAACTCAAAAGACCTCCAACTTGTAAAAATTTTATCACCTTTTAAAGGTTCATCAGATCCCAGGAGTAACATATAGTCACAGATTATACAACAGAAAGAAATATTAGTGATGACTGAGGCCAACAGAGAAGTCAAAAGTCAAGCAGGCAGTAATCATTCTTCTATGCCACACCACATTTTCTAGATTGAGACTGGTGCACTAAAGCCAACCTACCAAGTGGTAGTAACTTGTAACTTAAAATAAATAAATATTATAAATTCAATAATTACATGGAAAGACTATCATATGTTCTCCTTTCTGGTGGCACGTGAAATTGGGCCTTTTTTTTTTTTAACAGATGTAACACTAATCACAAAGTCTGACATCAAAGCTACAGCAGTTTAATTAGAAATCTTCCTGAGGTTTGATGCACTTCTTATCCTTCGTACAGAAACAGAACAGGCACTGAGCCTTCAGGGCATTAACACCCTTTGGGATCAGACAGACACCAATGTGGAAAACTCAGATACTATTTGTGTTGGTCCCATGAGCTGACAGAAGGAGCCTGGTATAAATGACTCTCCACATCCCAATCTAACTCACCCCAAGTCACTCTTTTAAATAGGCAATTACTTAGCCCAGAGCAGATAAAGCCTTGATGTGATCCTTGACATTAGGGGAAAGGGAATTCATTTCAAATCCCAGCAGAGAAGAGCAAGGACTTGACACACAGGAACAGACATGACACAGGACAACCACACAATGTGTGGGTCATACTAAACAAGCACACATTATTGGGCATGTTGAGAAGTATCTGAATTCACATGAAATTTTATTTAACACAGGGTCTTGTATTTTTGTGACTCCACTTGGTGTCCCTCTATTGTGCAATAGACCACAGCTAGGCCCCTGGTGGAGCTCCAGGAGTCCAATTAGCGAGAAAGAGGAGGGTCTATATGAGCGAGAATTGTTGAGACCAAGGTTGGATAAAGCACAGGGACAAATAGCCAAATGAATGGAAACACATGAACTATGAACCAATGGCTGAGGGGCCCCCAACTGGATCAGGCCCTCTGAATGGGTGAGACAGTTGATTGGCTTGATCTGTTTGGGAGGCATCCATGCAGTGGGACCGGGTCCTGTGCTCAGTGCATGAATTGGCTGTTTGAAACCTGGGGCTTATGCAGGGATGCTTCCCTCAGCCTGGGAAGAGGGGACTGGCCCTGCCTGTACTGAGTCTACCAGGTTGATCTCAGTCCTTGGGGGAGGCTTTGCCCTGGAGGAGGTGGGAATGGGGGGTGGGCTAGAGGGAAGGGGAGGGGGGCAGGAGGGGGGAGAAAAAGGGAATCCATGGCTGATATGTAGACCTGAATGGTATTGTAAAATAAAATAAAATAAAATCACTGGAGTAAAAAAAAAGAAAGAAAGAAAGAATTAAAATGAAAAACAATACGTTATTTATCTCAAAAAAAATATCTCCACGTATCTCACAGCTTATAAAATCCACATGGAAACGCTTGGTAGCTCTGGTGATTGAGAATTATGAGCATCTGAACTCAGGAACAATTTTTTTAAAAGATTTTTCACTATAATAGCTAACGATGCACACAATTATTGTGTGCTTACCAAGTTCAGGATGTTGAGTGATTTAGGATTGCAATATACCTATGAAAAATATCAATAAAAAAAGGCTCTTCTAGCTTTTACTGAACCAAAAGCTGCTCACAGTCACCCCCTGAAACAAATAGACAAAGGTATTCAGATTGCTAATATTAATGAGAACAAAGGCTCCAAATACCAAAATACCTAGCACAAAGGGAGGCCTGGCAGAGGGCCAGACCGCCCGTGTGCATCAGGAGACAAATGAAGCAGAACTGGATCAGCATATGTTGCCACCAAGAAAGTAACAGGAATTTGGAAAGAGGAAGAACTGGAGTTTGGGGTGTTGGCTGGCAGAATTCTGCACTGCAGACCACTACTGTTCCTTTATCTCCCTGCTGCAGAGGGTGAGGCCCTGAGGCAATAGATACTCCTAGCTTCCCATGTTTGGGGGAAACTGAACATCAAGACGGGCGCTGACTTTTTATCTGGATTTCATGGAGTAGCAGGACCGACATGCCCTCTCAAGGCAGCAATGTATGTTGGGAAAAAACAAAAGAAAAGAATACAACAACATGTCTCCTTTGGAGACTGAAGGTTCAGCTCTTTTTGCTCCTCATCTCTTACTTCCATTGTAGGCTAGATGAGCACTGATGAGGATCCACATGGGCTCAGGACCTGTGACTTCAGCCATTCAGAAGTCAGATACTGAGCAAACAGTGCTTGAGGTGGGAAGAGATATTGCCCTCTGTGGATGTTCAGACCCTTAAACAAGCCACACGTAGGGGAAATGAGCAACCAAGCATAGCCAGTACCCTGAGTAGTGACCACAAGCCTTCCAGACCTCAAACACAAGCCTGAGGTACTGAAGTTGGTTACGCCATCTTTGTCCCGTACCAGCTCAGTCTTGAGCCCAGTGAAAGCAGGCTGGAAAAAGAGGGTTATAAAATTCCACACCCAAAGCAAACATTTTAAACTAAAACCTCGATACTAGCAAGGCCCTCGCATTTGATCAACTGCCTAACATATCTATGTATTTCAAGTCAGGACATAATTTTTTAAAGTATTTGATTTGATGGAGTTTACTGAATCATAAGTAATTTACTATGGAACAAAAAATCAATTCAATGTAAAGGTTATTAAAAAGTTTACCTATAGCAACATAGTCCCTCACACACTTGCATCTCCCTATTTAACTGTCATCCATACTGTGTGAGACAGGTCTTATTAGTCTCATGAAAGAAGAGCAAATGGAAGCACAGAGAATTTAAATTGTTTGTCTTCGGCCACACAACTAGCAAGTGGCTAGGATTCAAAGCTAAGGACTTGAACTATAGTTCATATAATCCTAACCTGCTGTCACAACTCAGGACAATTGAGTGCTGTCCCCTGGACCATGAGGGACCCTTGGATAATTGAGTGGGTGGAGGATAAAAAGATGCAGGCATTTCCACACCCAAAAAGTACCCTTCACAGAAGACTCTTAAAAGAGTGAGATTGAAACTCTGTGCTTGCTGGATCAGTGGCAGCCTTGACTTAAGGCTGGAGAGATCTCTATGACAGACTTTTATAACTGCTCAGAGAGAGGACTTGCAGACTCTCCTGATTTGCAAAGGCAAAGCCAGTAAGCTTGCTACACTCTACCCTCCATCAAAATCCATGCTGCCTTTGTATCCTGGAGTTACCATCAAGGCTGCTTGTGTTTTCTCTTCCTTATACACATATCAAATGCATTACCTTTATGTAAAACAGGGGAAGGCAAGATCAAAGAATGTGATTTTCCCTGGACTCTGACACCGTCTTTTATCCCTCTCACATCTAGAGTCATTTGTTTAGGAGAATGGGATTTTTTTGTCTGTTTTGTTAACTAATATATCTCTGTAACAGGCCCTGCTATAGTGAATATCCTTTAAAAATACATTATTTATTGTTGTATTGTTTTGTCTTATGCCAAAAATTAATGCATTATATGAGAAATAAGAAAATAAAATATCAGCCTAACTAGGTAACCCATTGCATTTTAAAAACACTGCATGTTACAAACCCTCCCTCTAAGTTCTCATAGTTTTGAAGATAACTTTATGAGCTTACATTTCTGTGGTAATTAGTCTTTGCAACCGTTGCAGCATTCTTTAATTAACTCTATTGAATGCTTCCTTTAATGGAAATACTTATCTTGACATTTTTATCAAGTAATGAAATGTTTCAACTAAATAACACAATAGAAAGACTGATAGATTTTATTTAGTAAAACCTTTTATATGTAATGTGTATTGTTTGGATAAAGTAATTCTGACTGCTACATTTTGGCCACAGAGAAAACCTGCAAACAATAAGATTCCTTATGATGCTTTTGAAACTTTCATGGGCATTTTTTTACAGAAAGGAAATAGTATCATAATAATTTGATATAAACTGTATAGATTAATTTTACAGTATTGCATTGAAATAATGCTGTTTACTCCAGAAAACCAGCATTATAATGACCCACAAAAAGATCATTATTTTTCAGATAACAAAGAAAAATGTAAATCTATGATTACTAATATAGTATTAAAATGAATCTGTTTTTAATTTCCCCTCAGTATTAATAACCTTGTACTTGATGTACTCTAGGGCCATCTTTTGTCCACAGTAAATCAAATTGCTACTGAACACCATAAAAATCAAAGCTAAAATTATAAACAGAAACTCGGGCATCAGGCTACACTCGCTTCTTGCTACACATTATCGGTAGCATGCATAATAGCCTGCACTGTATCAGCAAAGAGGTTTATTTCCTTTAAGCTTTCTGCCCTGAGCTTCATTGTGTTCTGAAGAACCTGCTGGAAGGTTTAATTTATTTAAATGATAAAAGCTTCTTAAACTTAACAGGGAACATGGCCAACTGAGCTTTCCATTTCAAAAGTAGGACATTTGATCATAAAAGTGATATCAAAATTGAATAATTTGAATGTGTACTGAACTTTGAAATCCAATAGAAGCAGTGGAGAGGAATCATTTGTTTAATGACATGGGTTTAGCATTATGTGATTTGTAGAGAGATAGAGGTGTCTTTTTCTCAAATGGGCCATCACTTTCCAGATCCGTGAGTCCAAAGAACTGACTGGGAATTTACAGCTCTCTGCAATCAAACAGTGAGGAGCTATGATTCTGCTGACTCTCCCGGGATCCAGCTGCTTTGACTCTGGATCATACCATTTTCCATGCATTTAGTCACTCATTCTAATTCTAGCTCTTCCAAACCATTTCAACCTGAGCAAATACAAAGAAATATTTATTAAATACTATCCTGGGCAGATTCGAGGCTGTGAGCTCTTAATAAATCACATGATGCTGTCCTTGTAGTTGCCTGTACATTTAGATGTGTTGATGATGGTAATGATGGTAATGATGATGGTAATAAAGGTAATGATGACATACCATGACCTTTGCAGATACGGCAGCTTGACTGTACAAGAGCAAAATGATACTATGAAGTAGGTGACCCTTTATGTTTCCAAATGAAATTTGAGGAATTCATAAAGTAATTAATTAAAGTATAAAGTAAAACAAAGGAAGAAAAGTTAGCAGAGAAGAAAAGAAAGGAAAGGAAAAGAGGAAGAGAGGAAGGGAAATGCTTTCATTTTGGTAATGTGTGGGTGCTGCCCACTGTGAATGAGGAAGTAGTTGGTAGGAAGAAAATGTCTTCTCTCTTTCTCTGCCCCTCCTCCCCTCTCCCTCTCTCATTCTCTCCCAATCTCCCTTCTTTCTCTTCCCCCTTCTTTCTTATCTCCGCCCCCACACACCCATACTATGAAAGCAACTAGAAATCAGAGTAAAGTGTTAAGTCACATTTGGAACTTGTTCTTTGCATAAAAAGTTCTAATAAAACTTTGTGCACAACAGCTTTTCAATCTTCTTTTTAGTCCTATGCTACGCTATTCTATTTTCTTTTCCGTACCTGCCTAGAATCAATGGACACAAGAAAGTGGATGAGGAAGAGCTCACGAAGCTTCAACCCTATGCAAAGAACTACAGGCAACTGAGGAGAGCTGGGAGCAGGAGAGGTGGTCTTCCCTAGAGAAGAGCACACCAATTGTTGTCCAGTGCCAAATGGTCAGCCCTGAAAATATGCATACAGGTAACATTTTATAGACTGAGGCTATATTTAGGAATGTATATAAAATATATATATATTATATATATATACTATATATATATATGAGCAGGGGGAAAAGAAGCTAGCCAACTATTTTCTATGACCACCGCTTTCTTTTCTCTAACCTGTGTTAAACACAGCCAACCTCAAGCCACACAAACTACTGCCATTGCGTTTCAGTCTCTTCCAATAAAGCCACAGTGTGGGAGGCCATCACTGAGAGCAGCGTCACCCAGTGATCTGTCACTGGACTGGCTCCTTCTTTCCAAATCTCACATACTAATTTCCTTTTAAAACTTTAATTTTTGAGAATTTTCTGTACGTGGAGTGTGTTCACATCGTTTTCACTCTCTTTCCCTGCCTCCAGCTGCCTTTGTCCCCATCACTCCATCTCAAATGCATACCCTCTTCATTATTAATGTTACACACATGGTAGATCTGTCTGTGTATGCACACACAAACTGCTGAGTTCATTTAGCGTCGTGATCGTATGTTTAAGGCTGACCACTTTCACGGCTGTATCATTTCTAGTTTTACATGTATTTTTGTGAAGTTTCTTTTCCAAGATTTACTTTATTTTTAACCATGAGTCTATGTGTGCCCTGAAGAGGGTGTCAGAGACCCTGGAGCTGGTGTTGACATCAGGTATAAGGCACCTAATATAAGTGCTGGGGACTTATGCTGAGTGCCAAATCCTCTTTGCAAGAGTGGTTGTGCTCTTAACCACTGAGCCATCTTTCCAACCCTGATGACTTGTGTTTTATTTTAGAATAAATGGTGACAGGGTCCACTACTGGTATCAGTTTTAGCTAGTTCCTAAGAGCATTGCTCTGAAGAATATTCGAAAGAGTAACATCATTTTATTTTTAAGAATTTAGCATGAAAATTTTAGCTTACTCAAGTTCAATGGTTTTGTGTGTGTGTGTGTGTGTGTGTGTGTGTGTGTGTGTGTGTGTGTGT
>CABHPQ010163691.1:0-24088 GCA_902168405.1 Peromyscus aztecus | reverse complement strand
AGGAAGGAAGGAAGGAAGGAAGGAAGGAAGGAAGGAAGGAAGGAAGGAAGGAAGGAAGAAGTGGTCAAAGTAGCAGTCATGTGTGGTACTCTTGATAACATCATCTTTCTATTGAATTTATTCCTGAAAAGTGAAATTTGAAGACTTTTGACAAAAAGAGCTGACTTTTCAAAAACATTAATCATCTGAATAAAAATAAAGGTAACTAAAGAAATGTCACTAGTCAGGTGGTGGTGGCACACACATTTAATCCCAGCACACGGGAGGCAGAGGCAGGTCGATCTCTGTGAGTTCGAGGCCAGCCTGGTCTACAGAGCGAGATCCAGAAAAGGTGCAAAGCTACACAGAGAAACCCTGTCTCAAAAAACAAAAAGCAAAAATGAAAAAACAAAGTCACTAAAGCCCAATTTGACTCTCTTCCTTTTTAAATTCCATGTTGATTTGCCCGGTATAGTTGCATGGATTCAACAAAAGAGCTGGAAGTTTCCACATGGATTACAAAGCTATAAACGTAGTGTAACTTTATATAAAAATCAGAATCACAACTGTACCCTCATGCCTTTTGTGAAATCTGCTTTAACATTCAGATGAAATTTGCTACACTAAAGCATGAAAATTAATTATAATGCTTGTAGAAATTTTGTTACCTAAGCATTATAAAATACTTCTAAGAAAGTTGCCACTTCCTTAGGTTTAAAACAACTGGAAATATACTTCAAAACTAGCAGCCTAAAGAAGAAGAGAAAAATCAAATGCTTTTGGCTACATAAAGGTAGGTTTTAAGGGATAGTCAGTGTCCTCATGTCCATTGATTGTGCCCTTCCACTGAATTAACTGTTGGGACTCTGATCCTGAATCATCCTTTGAACTTGTCTTCTTGAGTTACACTCTCAGGCTGCCATTCACACACACCAAATAAGAAAAAAATACATCAGTAAAATCCAGAGGGCACATGTGATAGCCCAGGATCTCTGCCATGGTCAGGATTAGCACTTTCTTCTCTCTTGTGACTGTTTCAGCTAATCATGCCTCTCTGCAAAATCCTCCCCACTCCTTTTGTCTTGCAATCTGCAAATGGCCAAGCCTTGTTCATTGGAACATTGAATCTAAAGAGATCAAGTCTCTCAGTTCTTCTCTCTGTTACCTTCACTGTCTGTGGATAAACAAAGTGGTGTTTCTCCTCTCTCCTTCTTTTCGTTTGAGGAACAAAATGCCTTTCTTCTGTTTAAAGCCAAACCTCTGACTTTGGCTCATCCAACCACCTGTTACCTTTAAGACTTTTCAAAATCAATCATTCTTACATCCAGCAACAGCTTTAACTTTTTTTCTGTTGAAGTTTTGACCTTAGCTTTCAGCTCAACTTTTCTAGTTTGGTTAAGAAATGAGGGGAAAAAAATCTATAGAACTTAAAACTCAATCCCTTCATTTAACTTTTTCAGCCACTGTTACCATATTTTCTTCCTGCTCTACTCAATTTAATGTGCAGCTGAGTATATGCATATTCTATTTGCCTCCACAGGACACTCCCCAACCTTCTCTCTCTGCTCTGTTCTCAGAGATGCTGGCCTGTGTGACCTATATCAATAAGTTTATGTGTTGCCTTATTTCTAGTTGCAAGTCTTCAACAGTATCCACTGAAAAAAGGTACAGGGCAGGGGAAGAACAGGGACTAAGGCGTTTATTTTTATAGCTTTAAAGTGTTCTTGTTGGTTGGCTTAATTCATTCAACCTTCCTGATAGATTCCTTCTCTGTCTCTTATCTCTCCTGATCCACTTCTTTTCTCTTTGTGTTTCTATTTATCTCAAAGCTGCTGAGTGCTACCCACATTCAGAATGGGTCTTTCCTCCCTGGTTAATCACTATGAAAAGAGTTTCATAGATACACTAAGAGTGTGCCACACTGTCTTAGTTAGGGTTTTTATATTGCTGTGAAGAGACACCATGACTGCAGCAACTCTTATAAAGGAAAACACTTAATTGGGTGGCTTACAGTTTCAGAGGTTTTGTTCATTATCATCATGCTGGTACATGGTGGCATGCAGGGAGACATGGTGCTGGAGAAGGAGCTATATCTTGACTTGCAGGCAATAGGAAGTAGTCTGAAACACTAGGTGTGGCTTGAGAATATATGAGACCTCAAAGCCCACCTCCACAGTGGCACACTTCCTCTAACAAGGCCAAACCTACTCCAACAAAGCCACACCTCCTAGTAGTGCCACTCCTTATGAGTTTATGGAGGCCAATACACTCAAACTACCACATTCACCAATCTTCTTTGAGTTTGAGAATGAAGATTAACTACCACAGCCATTCACTTGCACTTGCCCTCAAACTTGGCCATACTTTGCATGGAAGTCTCTAATTTAGTTTTCCGTGGTAGTTGATCATGATCATCAACATGATTGGGTTGAGAGGTATTTAGGAGATTACTAAAGCACACTTCTCTACATGCCCCTGAGGATGTTTCCAGAGATAATTAACTCTGAGAGGAAACACTCATCCTGATTGTGGACAGCACTATCCTATGGGCTGGGGTCTGAGATGGAAGTAAGGAAAGAGGAAATCAGCTAACAAGTAAAACCTGCTTCCTGGGTACCACAAAATGAGCAGCTGTGCTCTACCATACCCTCCCAATGCAATGCACCACCTTACCAGAGGCCAGGGACAACACGTCCCACCAACTCTACATGGTCACCTCTGAAACCAGGAGCCAAGATAGTCTTTCCTTCCTTGAAGTTGCTCCTGTGGAGCATTTGTCATAAGAACAGGAAGTGACTGGTCCATGCTCCTTAATTATCTAGGAAGACTCAGTCATTTGTTCCTTGCTAAGGCTCAGTCTGAAAGGCTTTTCTTGCAAGATTAGCTATGCGGTGCTGGAGACTATGTTGCTGTTCCTCCAGGGCTCATATGTTAAGCTTCTAATCTCCAAGATGACTGTATTTAAAGATGGACCTTTAAGAAATAAAGGCACGTGGATGGAGTCCATAGAAGGATTGGTGCCTTCTAATAAGAGGTGTGTGGACTCTCCCTCTCCCTCTCCCTCTCCCTCTCCCTCTCCCTCTTCCTCCTTCTCTCTCTCTCTCTCCCTCTCCCTCTCTCCCTCTCCCTCCTCCTCTCCCTCTGTCCCTCTGTCCCTCTCCCTCTCCCTCTCTTTCCCTGTCTCCCTTTCCCTCTCCTTCTTCCTCTCTCTGCTTTTTACCATGTGAGGATACAAAAAGACAGTGATGTTCACTGGAGCAACATGTAGGCACCATAATCTTGGACATCGCATCCTCCAGAACTATGAAAAATATTTTTTATTTTTAAGCCACCTAGTTTATAATAATTTATTTTACTTTACCAAAATAAGATACATATTCTCTTGGACTAGGAATAAATTTACACAATCAAAAGTCTTATTTCTTTCTTATTCCCCAGTCTTCCTGTTTCTACTCATGATTCATCAAAAATTGGTGTTGATACTTCACTGTGATTTTCTAAATAAAAGATCTGACCATTCCACCACACTGCTTAAGAATCTTCAGTGGTTCTAGTTTGAACTCGTTCAAGGCACAAAGGTACATTCTTCCTGTTCTGACCCTTATCTATGTATCCCTGATCCCAGCAGCTAGGACTCTCGTGCCTTGTGCTTTATGTAACTACTAAGACAAACATGGTTTTAGTTTCTAGTTCAAGCCATAGTATTTTATGCCTTTGAAGTCTCTCAATTTCCAAAATACCTTTGACTGTGTCATTTGATTGTGTCCTTAATGCTTAGAGTGAGTGCTTTCCCTGAAGCGTTCCTCCAACCTCTAATCCTCTCTCTGCCATTTCTACTGGCATCTCCTCTCCATCCTCTCCTCATGCTTCTAAGTAGCTATACTTGGACTCCAAGCTAGAATGCTATAATATCCTTCATGGAATTAAAAATATTATACTGAAATTATCCGTCAGCCTATCTCCCCCTTTGTATCAAAATTTGGGAGTTCTAAGGCTCAATCATCTTTTCACAACTGCAAAGCACAGCCATTTGAAATCACAGCAAATACTCAATATCATTCTTATAATCAAAAGTAAGTATTGTGAGTAACAACCCTCTTGTTACTCAGGCTTTGTGATCATTGTTTAGAAAATGTACAACAAAATACTGCAAATGGTCCAGAGAAAATTCATACTCTGATACACTCCAAGACAGTTTTTCTAAGTCTCGAACTGATACACTAAAGGCATCTGGTGATATGCCAGTGTCAGGTCTTATATGTACTCCTTTGAAATAAAAACGAGTGCAGACAAGTTCTTTGAACAGTTTAACTTAAAGCTATATGCTTATAAGATGTCATACCCATCTATACTATTATTAGTAGTATTGTATTAGAAAAGATGTCTGATGTCCAGTGCCTGTCACCAAAACCAGATTAGATATCTTACAGGAAACAAAACTTAATGGTGTTCAGTTTAGAATGTGGGAGAGGGATTTTGAAGCAAAAGGGATGGTAGAGTCAAATGAAGAGTTACCCCGATCAAAGTAACTGGGTGTCCTAAAAAAGTGACAAGCATGAGAAGTAAGAACTATGAGGAGCTACAGCTGTGGTCCGGAAGACTTAGAACATGATTGTGACCGTGGTGGTTGGGCACAGAAAGCAGTGAGGAGCAATAAACCAAGATTACTCAGGAGCATGTAAGATACCCCCAAAGACTGGGGCTAAAGAGATGGGTTTGATATTTGCAATTCCTCAATTTCACTATTAATGTCTTTTTTTATATATGTTACATAAGAAAATTAACTTGCTACTTAGATAACTGTGATTACATGATCATGACAATAATTTAACAAAAGCTACTAATAACCACTTTATAGTTACAAATTATATACATGTTTATGTAATTATTGTTGACGTTTCCTTCAAATTATAGCCAGAATCCAATCAGACTCACTATTTTTTTTACCAAAGCTAATTTGGTTTAAGCCATCGGCATAAGTTGAACTGTGTTCCCCAGAAAAGCCACACTGAAGTCTTCATCCCTAGTATCTCAGAATGTGACTTCAGTGGGAGACACATTTTTACAGGTGTAATGAAGTTAAAAGAAGATCATTAGGATGATCCTCACTCCAATATGACTGCTATTCGTTATAAAACTGGGAAATTTAGGTACATACAGACATTTGCATTAGGAAGACGATGTGAAGACAAAGAGCCACGTGGTGGAATGATAAATCAGCAACCAGGAAACACAAAGGATGCTGGTAAGCAGCAGACGTGACGAGGAAGATCCCTTTCTAGGGCTCTCAGTGACAGTGCATCTACTTAAACTTCATCTTCATGATTTGAGCATCCAGAACAGCTAGAATCATTTAGGGATTTTTTTCCATGTTTTGTAAACCATGTATTTTGTTTTCCATATCTAGGATGAACACTTTGATGATGTGTTATACACACATTGAGTAAAATGATTACCAGAGCCAAGTAAACTAATGATCAGTTGCTACATATACTTATTTTTCTTTCTGCATGCATGTTGGGGGAAGGGTGTGTCATTTTTCTTCAGTGGTGTATCCACTGACAAGTTGTCTTTGCTTCAGTAAATAGCCTCCCACCCATGCTCTGGCAAGAAGCTCTAATTAAACTCAGTGAGTCACACCATAAATACAACAGGAAAGATGGAAGAGGACTTATGGGAAGAAGGGCTTCAGTGGGAGAGGTAGGGAGGATGAAAGGGGAATGGATCTTGAAAACAACTGAAACTCATTATATAAAGATATGAAACTGTCTAACAATTTTTAAAAAATCTAGAGAAAAATTGTGCAGCATGGTAACTATGGCCAGTATTGCCTTAAATGTTCAGTTAGCAGCCTAGCAAGTTAATGCAGCTACAATGGTTGGATATTTACACCCACCTTCTCATATTCTCATTGGTCTCTTATTCCACATTTGCATCTTCTGAATCCCTGCCTCTATAATCTATGTGCAAACTACAAGCAAGTGAACTTTTAAAAAGGAAGATTAGATCAGAATATTTTTTTATTTAATTTAAAATCTTCCTTTGGCTTCTCATCTTATCGAGTAGAAACAAAGCCCTGGCAGCAGGTGCCAGATCTTTTTATCTCAGCTCCTATTACCAATATGTTTGCTCTCTATGGCACAGCCTCACTGGCTTCATGTCTGCTCCCAAAACATGCCCGAACACTCCTATCTCAGGTCCTTTTGCTTACTGCTTCCTCTGCCTGCGTCTTCTGGATGCTCACAGCCTTGCTCCTTCATCTTCTGTAGGTTTAGGATCAGGTTTTCCTGATGATTGATCACCCTATGTATAATTATAATCCTCCATAAATGTTTCAAACCCTTTGTTGTTTCATTTTCCTTTAGAGCTCCAAACAGTGTCCAGAAGACAATATGATATTTATTTGTTGTTTTCCCAAACAGAAATTGGACAAGGGTTTGATTTGTTCGCTGTTGTAGACTATGCACATATACATCAAGTGAGCAGGTTATTCCTCTTGTACCCTCAAGGGAACATCGAGTAGTAGAATAAAGACTGGCCGCCCCTTGCACGGTGATTTATGTACTTCATTGAAACACTTAAGAGAGGTAAGTGGCCTTGCTATGTAGCCTCTGAGTCTTCATTCGTCTGCTAAAGCGAGGAACATAAAATATACTGTTGGCTTCACTGTGAGGAGCAACCTGGATGGAATATACACATCTGTGTAGCTGAATCTGCACACTGTTGTATAAATACTGAATGTTATTAGAATGAAAGTATTCACAGTTTTATAATAAGAGCAATTCTGTATATTGAAGGGTTAGTAATAAAAGATGACATTCTTAATTGCTGAATTCAGCCTTCCTGAAAATAAGTTGTAAAAATGCAAGTGAAAGTAATCTAATCAAGCACAATTTGAAAACCTCTCTAAAAATAGGAGCTATGAAATGCAGTTGCTTTATTAACAGCTATTACCATCCAAGAGTTACTGAAAATGCTAGCAACATATTCACAGGAACTCAGGCCATTGAAACGTTTTGGTGCCATAAAGAGATCTTACGAATGAATGAAGGTCAGCATTCTTACTTGAAAGTACACTATCCTGTAAAATGAATAAAGCATCTACAATATCATAGAACAGATTTTTTAATTAAAATATAATTACATCATTCCCCTCTTCCCTTTCCTCCCTCCAATCCTTCCCTTGTACAGCTCCCTCTTGATCCCTATAGAAATCATAACCTCTTTTTCTCTAGTTGTTATTGTTTTACACACACACACACACACACACACACACACACACACACACACAAATACAATCTGCTCAATCTGCTTAGTGTTGCCTGTATATGTATAGTGTATTATTTCAGGGCTGACCATTTGGTATTGGATAACCAATTAGTGGACTCATCTCCGAGGAAGACCATTTCTCTTGCTATCAGCATTCTTTAGTTGCTCAAAGCTCTTTGTCTAGCGGTGGGACTCCATTAGATTTTTCCCGTCAACATTAGAATATCCATTGGTGTTATCCTTGTTTGTGTCTTGTTTAGGCAGCCTTATTGTTGAGGCGTGATGAATGAAGTTTCCTGTCATGTCTAGAAGATACAATCTCAGAGCAGACTTCCTGGTCCTCTGGCTCATAAAATCCTTCCTCTCCCTCTTCCATGATCCTCCCTGGAACTTAGGTTACACGAGTTATGTTGTAGATATATCAGCAGGGGCTGGGCACCCAATGGTCACTTGTTCTTTGCACATTGACCAGCTGTGGTTTTTTTTAAAGGCTCTGTGGGTTGTAGCTTCTTTAATTTACCTTCTCCACTAAGATTTACATGTGCCAATGAGAGCCTGTCAAATAAGGATTCTTTTTATACTGTATAGTCTGTGTTTATTAGAGCATACAGTTGTGGTAGTTTGAATGCAATTGGCTCAAATAAACTCATAGAGAGTAGCACTATTAGGAGGTATGGCTTTGTTGGAGTGGGTATGGCCTTGTTGGAGGAAATATGTCATTGTGTGGGTGGACTTTGATGTTCCCAAGCTCAGTTGCCTGCAAGCCAAAATGTAGCCAGCACCATATCTGCCTGTACACCGCCATGCTCCCTGCCATGATGATAATGGACTGAACCTCTGAAACTGTCAGCAAGGCACCACAATTAAATGTTTTCTTTGCCATGGTCATGGTATCACCTCACCTCACAGCAATAGAAACCTAACTAAGACAACAAGATAGGAAGATGAATTTAGAGTAGGGAAATCTAGAAAAGACTTTAGAAATGATGTCACTTTATCTGAGTCTTTTTTATTAATTAATTTTTTTCCAGTTCAATCACAGTTTCCCTTCCCTCCCTCTTCTCCTCCCAGTCCCTCCCCACAACCTCTGCTATTCCCTCCCCCATCCACTCCTCCTCCTTTCTTTTCAGGAAAGGGCAGGCCTCCCAGGTATATCAGCCAGCCATGGTATTTCAAGTTGCAGTGAGGCTAGGCACCTCCTTGCCTATTAAGGCCGGATGAGGCAACCAGAAGGGTATCAAAAGAAGGTAACGTAGGCAGAGACAGTCCCTGCTCCCACTGTTAGGTGTCCTACAAGAAGACCAAGCTACACACCTATAACGCATGTGCAGAGGGCCTAGGTCAGTCCCATGCAGGCTCCCTGGCTAATGGTTCACTCTCTGTGAGCCCCTATGAGCCCAGGTTAGTTGATTCTGTGGATTTTCTTGTGGTGTCCTTGACCCCTTTGGCTCCCACAATCCTTCCTCTCCCTTCCATATGATTCCCCTGAGGTCCACCTAATGTTTGATTGTGGGACTCTGCCTCTGTTTCCATGAGTTGCTGGGTGAAGCCTCTCTGATGATCATTGGGCTAGGCAACAATGTATGGGTAGAGCCGAATATCATTAGGAATCATTTTATTGACTTTTTAAAAAATTGCCAATCATGTTTGTTTCTATCGTAGGAGGACTCTCATAGGCCAACAAAGGGATATGATGTGAAGTCATGGTATGAAGAGCTAACACCTGCACTAAAGAATGATCAATAGTAACTTAGCCATAAAATGCAGTGTGGCCATTCGGGGATCATCCCTGCAAAGTGGACATTAACAATTCTAATGGCAAGCATTCCCTCCAACATAAATTATACAGGGAAGCTATATTCAAAGACAGTGATACTCCAAGTTCTTAATGACTAAATAAAAGTATCCAATCTCTCTTGGAGTCACATAATTTGGGGTGATCCTGATAAAGCTTTTATAATACATCAACTAAAAGTATATATTGTTTAAGATAAGAATTTTTTTTTAAATTTTACTTCAAAGGCTTAGTAGATTTCATTAAAGCCTGTATTTGGACCTTAGGTAAAGAACCAAATCACTAGTTTAAATGACAGTCCTATTTATGGTTAAATATACTAAATAGTCTTTTGCGTTTGTGCATAGAGGGGGTCCAAGAGATATTTTGAGGCTACAGCTACACCCAAAAAATAAAAAAATCATGAGTCATTGTACCATAGGATATCTAGGATGCCATCTGCAGAATGTCACCACTCTGTCACCTCAACAGAGAAGACATTTGATGTAGAACCCAGTGACCCATCAAAACCATCAACTCCAAAGGCGTTCCAGCTGTGCTCAGAGCCCTAACATACAGATTGAAACACACTGGAGAAGGTTACCTGTAAGCCTGCAAGTGGGCAAAGATTTATCCCCATAGAAACGCAGGGAAAGGCATCTGCAGGGTGACTCTGTCTCAAACCTGCAGGGAGCCTGGAGCCCTGGGGAAAAGCTTGCCGCATATTTCTCGGATTGCCAATAGACTGTTGCTTTGAATTTATAGCAACATTTTAATGGCATTCTATAGACAGGCCACCACCATACAACATAACCAAATGCAAATGTTTGAGGAAAGTAAGATGGTGATTGATGGGGGTGTAGGTATGAGAAGCGTCCTAACATCTAAATTAGCATTGTTAAGCATCATTTCCTTTTTGTGTTCAAGGATTTTTTAATTTTATTTTGGAGATTATAATATAAATTATATAATTTCTCCCTTCCATTTTCTCCCTCAAAATCCTTCTATATACCTTGCTCTCTTTCAAATTCAAGTCCACTTTTTTCTCTAATTGCTCACACACACACACACACACACACACACACACACACACACACACGATACAATTTCACAGTAGACTCCCTGATCTTCTGGCTCTTACGATCTTCCCGGCTCCTCCTCAGCAATGTTTTCTGAGCCTTAGGTATGGGAGCATCTTTTCTCTTGAGAGAAAAGCAGATCATATAAAAAGCTAAGTTCTTGACATTCCCACATATTTAAACATATCAGGTCTAGTTAAACAAACAATTCAATTGTGGTGGTATTGTGTTCCCCAAAATACTGTGTACCTTAATAAACTTATCTGGGGTCAGAGACGGAACAGCCACAATATTAAACATGAGGATAGGCAGTGGTAGCATACGCCTTTAATCCTAGCATTCCAGAGACAGAAATCCCTCTGGATCTCTGTGAGTTCAAGGCCACATTGGAAACGGCCAGGCATGGTGACACACACCTTTAATCCCAGAAAGCCAGTCTTTAATCCCAGGGAGTGGTGGTAGAAAGCAGAAAGGTATATAAGGCGTGAGGACCAGAAACTAGAAGCATTTGGCCTGGTTAAGCATTTGGCCTGGTTAAGCTTTCAGGCTTCTAGCAGCAGTTCAGCTGAGACCCATTCTGGATTAGGACTCAGAGGCCTCCAGTCTGAGGAAACAAGACCAGCTGAGAAACTGACAAAGTGAGATAGCTGTGGCTTATCCTGTCTCTCTGACCTTCCAGTGTTCACCCCAATACCTGGCTCAGGTTTGATTTTATTAATAAGACCTTCTAAGATTCATACTACAGAAAAAAGACAAAATGGGAACTGGCCTGTGATAACCCATTGTATGGAAGACAATTACAGAAATATGAGCACATGTGACTGCAGTACCCAGGTGTGGACAGGGGTATTTTCAAGGGTGTGTGTGACTATAAGAAGACATGATTCTTGTCATTATACTCTGTCTTTCTGATGTTCATCTTTGAGATGTGTGTGTGTGTGTGTGTGTGTGTGTGTGTGTGTTGTGTAGTTGTCTGTGTATCTTATCTATCTGTCTTCGTGTACCTTGTCTAATCTCAGAAACTCAGTCACCAGCATGCCCCTCCTATAAGCTGAAGGTCAAGTGGTCTTGTTTAAGTTATTAGTTATTCTGCTCCCTGCTCAGCATGCTGCTCCATGTTGCTCTTCTAACACCATACCAATGCTTTCTCAAGTCTCCTTAGAAAAGCCTTCCTGACTTGTGAAAGCTGTTCTGAGATATACATGACATTGGAAGAGATGTAACCCCCAAAGGATAGCATCCTTATAGTTCTAAACTCATCCTCATTTTCACCCTTCATTTACTACATGCTTATGTTTATGCTCATATATTTTGACAAGCTTTATACAAAATATGTTTCTTATGGAGGTAGAAATGATGCAGTCAGTTCAGCTTTCCATAGTAGATTGTTTAGTGCCAAAGAGTCACACTGGGATAGTAGTCAGAATGGAATTAATATCCACTAACATGCAAGGTTTCTCCATTGTCTCTTCAGAGCAATACAAACTGATTAGCTCTGTGCCACAATTTAAAATGAAGAGCTCACAGGAAGCCTCTAATAGCCTCATTTCTGCCTTCCATTACTTAGTTAACTAAACTTAATCTGTTAATTTTCAGACATGTCTTATTTTTAAGTAGAAGTCACTTAAACATATGCCTTGATTTCTTTCAACAATGAAAAATGCTTAGAAATGCAGACATATCCCTCTCAAGTTTTTTTTTCTTTCATGTATTTGTGTATGTGTTGTGTGTATGTGTGTTCACATGTGTGTACAGATATGTGTGTATGTGAAGGCCTGAGGTGGATGTCTAGAATCTTTCTCAATCTGCTTTCCATCTTATTCTTTCAAGGTCTTCCCTGCTAATCAAACTCAAAGCTTTCCAATGTCCAGTCTTGCTACTTAGCCTGCTATGGGGATCCACATGCATTCTGAAGATCCAATTTCCAGATTCACATGTGAAACTTTATCTCCTGAGCAATCTCCCAGTTCTTCCATCTTACCTTTTAGATTTATTTTATTTATATATATATATATATATGTGTGTGTGTGTGTGTGTGTGTGTGTGTGTGTGTGTGTGTGTTTTGTCTTTATGTATGTATGTGTATCTTATAAGTACCTGGCATCATGTAGGTCAGAAGAGATCCTCTCAAGCTGGAGTGAAGAATATGTGTAAGCTGCCATGTGGCTATGATATCTGAACCTGGGTCCTCTGCAAAAGTAGCAGGCACTCTTAACCACTGAGCCATCTCTCCGGCTGCCTCCTCCCCGCCCCAATCACATCTCACATTTTTAAAGGCAAGCATCATGATCTCAAACTGTATTGATTGCTCTGTGTAAAAAAACCCCTAAGAGAGTTTTACCAGAAGAACAAGGGTATTGATAAAGAAGCCTATACCTATTCCTTATGAACACCGTCAGGCACTGGATGGCTTCTGATGTAGGAGATCTGAAAGACTGTACTATACTTTCAGATGACAAGATGACTGGCAGTATGAGAGCTGCTCACTTTATCAATAGGCTAAATTAGGATAAAAGAGTCAGTGTTCAAAGAGCTAGTAAAAGTACAGATGGGAAGATCTTAATGCTGTGACGCAGGCTGCCTGAAGAGAGCTACGTCAGAGAACACTGTGGCACCTGCTCTTAGTAAACTGAATAGGCCAAGCCAACAGTTGCTTAAATCAAAAATGACTGATGTAGATATTTAGGTTGTAAAAGGCTTTGCCTTTTTCATGGTATCTTAGGCTCTTGGTTCCTTTCCCCATCAAGTGATAATGTTCCCCAAAGGCGATCAGCATTCTAGACATTATATAGGCACATGGAACCATGTGTGTGTATATCATGAAAGAAGAAATTGAATGGTCTAGGGGAATGAAGGGACTAAAGTCAAAGGACTTGGTGGGATAAGACAGGAGAAGAATGGAGATGCAAAGGGCAGGGTGCATGGGGAAAACATGTTTAAAGTACATGGTAAATGTTTCCTTATAAAATCCAGTACCATGGGCAACAACTATATGCGAATTAAAACATTATTTTTAAAAGTGTACCTGTCTAAACAAGACTCTGAGCAATATTAGTAGACATGCCAAAGTGGAACATGAAAAGGTCTCACAAAGTCCCATTCCTAGACAATGGAACAGGAAAAAAAACTCATTTAAATACAGAAAAATAAATACATTTTCAGAAAGGAGACCAACCAGTAACCTGAAGGATATTCACAGCTCATTTGTATGATTTAATTTTTTTTTCCTGAGTGGGTGGTACTTTTACATAGTAGAAGGTGATACTGTTCTGCAAATTCCATTTTCTATCTATTCCTTGTTCCCCGTAAATACACAGTAACAGTTTTGCTTTGTTTTGTTTTTCCTGCATGTATTTTACTATAGCCTCTACTTTTGTACCTTAATAGATGATGGTGATATCGCTCTGTATGCTGTGAATGTGTTGCTCTGATTGGTTGATAAGTAAAATGCTGATTGGCCAGTAGCCAGGCAGGAAGTATAGGTGGGATAAGCAGACAAGGAGAACTCTGGGGAGTGGAAGGCTGAGTCAGGAGATGCCAGCCTGCCATCCAAGGAGCAGCATGTAATGGCACACAGGTAAAGCCACAGAACACATGGCAACATATAGATTAACAAAAATGGACTGAGTTTAAGTGTAAGAGCTAGTCAGTGGTAGGCCTGAGCTATTGGCCAAGCAGTTTTAATTAATATAAGCCTCTGTGTGTTCATTTGGGTCTGAGCAGCTGAGGGACTGTGGGGTCATGAGAGTCAGGCACTACCAGAAAAACTTTTAGCTATTATAGATAGCTTTAGGAAAAAAGCATGGTACCACGTTTCAAGTATACAGCTCTGTAAGCTCTTTAATCCTGCCATAATCACATATACATCTTCCATATCCAAAGGTCACATGTTATAAACAGGACCTCTTCTGGTCTTCAAGAAGTTCAAGTTCTATTTTGGCTACATACTAGGGTCACAGCCTTAGGAATATGCTGAATGTCTGCAAATCTCAAGGAGTTTAAGATTAGAAAATTGATTAGCAGTATATTCTTCAAAGGACTGGAAAATAATTACAATAAATTGCATGCAGGAAATGATGACATGGTGATATCTTCTGGAAACTTTAGGGAAGCAAGTGTCTAAACTACAAAAAGAACAACTTCTATTCAGCATAATGTGAGCCCACTGACCTTAATACTTATAAAATCTTAATTTCCCTTAGCTTTTATTAAAATATAATAAGCTATATTGACATACTTAGATTTTAATAAGTATAAGTCCCAAATAAGGAATAAATAGAAATAGTTCAGTTAAATATTCATTAAAAAAGGGGAGAGCTGGGGCTGTCTCTGACTCTTTTGCCTGCTTGTGGGACCCTTTTCCTCCTCCTGAGTGGCCTCGTCCAGCCTTTGTGATGGTATGTGCCTGGTCTTATTGTGGCTTATTACATTGCGCTTGGCTGATTTCCCTGGGAGGTCTGCTCTTTTCTGAGGGGAGACTAGGAGGGGGGGTTCTGAGAGAGAGGGGAGGTGGAAGGGAGAGACTGGGGGAGGGGAGGAAACTGTGGCTGGGGTAATATATGAGAGAAGAACAAGAGAAAAAGAGGTGGACAAAAAAGGGACCTCTTAAAAAATTTTTAAAGTGACCCTGTGACAACACTTCATGGGCAAGTCTTATACCTGTGATCGTATGGGACAGTAGTTTCCAGTGATGACTGCATATGTATATAACAATCATCCAGAGAACTTTAATATATATACATCCAGATAATATATATGTATAAAACTCTACATAGATATGTGTTATACATATATACATGTGTGCTATATATATGTACATATATGCACATAGACCTGCAATCTCATAAGCATCACAAGATTCCTTGCCTTGTCTATCCAGATAAAGGTTAGAAATCTGGGGCTGGAGAGATGGCTTAGCAATTAAGAACATTGACTCCTCTTCCAGAGGACCTGGGTTCAATTCCCAGCACCTACATGGCAGCTCACAACTGTCTGTAACTCAAATTCCAGTGGATCTGACTCCCTCACACAGACATACATGTAGGCTAAATACAAACACACATAAAAATCAAATAAACAAATAAATAAATAATAAATAAATAAATAATGAAATTCTTTATTTAAAAAAGGGTTAGAAATCCACATTAAAACATAAGCTCTTGGATAGGCGAGGTGCTTTGAGTGCAGGCCTGAGTCATGAATCCCACAGGTGGAAAGAGAGAAATGACTTCTAGGAGTAGGTTTCTGACCTCTACAAGAACTCTATGGCATGTGTGTGTACACACACACACACACACACACACACACACACACTTAAAAAGCCAAACTAAACAAGCCTTCATAGGCACATCTATCTATAGGCAGGAGGCTCTGCTACCCCTTCCACCCATCCCCAGTGCTGCCTATATTCACAGAGCATCACTAGACTCCTGCCTGTTCTACTAAACTTGGTACCTATTCAGAGCATTTCCATGGCAGGGAGTTTCAGAGGGAAAGCTGTCTTAGCAAAGAACAGGAAGCTAAGGAGCCAGGAGCTGCCCAGAAGAGTCTTCATCCAACAGAAGAGCCAAGAGAATTTCATTCTGATTTGCAATAGCTAGTAAACGTGCAAAATAAAGAACCAAGTCAAAATTGGAACTTCCATTCTTCCATTACCTATTTTAATTCCGTTAACTTCCATATTCTTTAAGATCTTATCATTTCAGGTAACTAAAAGAAAACACAGAGTATTGATAGAATCACTAGGAAAGACAATGCTGCCTCAATAATGTTACTGTGTATAACTATTGATATATTTTTAATTCCTCAGCTTCAGCTTCATTTACTTCTTCCAGTAATTCCACAAGATTGGGAAGGCACTTTCCTATATAGCAATATGCAGAAACTTTCTCAAGACTCACTTGTGTTCTAAGAGTCTATTGTCTATAACTTAATATTGAGAGAACTTAGTGAGTGAGTTCTTGATTTTCTTATTTATAAAATCTGAGTGTGATGATGCAGTCTACATAAACTATAGGAGCTTTACAAGTGTTGGCTATTATAATCATTCCCATTTTAGAGATGATCATATTGAGGCACAAGGTAAGTTGGTCACCTGAAGTGAGAAAGCTGTTAAGGAATAGTATCATGTTAAAACACAGCTTGCTAATCTTTAACCAGTTATTTTTATAGTACCAATGGCCACAGAATATTGTCCAATGAACTTCCTCACATCAAATCAACTAAAAAAATAGTGAGCATCTATTATGATTTGGGATACTAAGCAGTGAAAAGGGAGATTTTTCATAGTTTGATCATGACCTTAAGAAAGAAGGTAGACACATGTATTGCTTAGGAGATGTGTATCTTGAATGTTAACACATCTAAGTCTCAGTCCCCAGGGCAGCTACTGGGAAGTGATGGAACATTTTGGGGGTGGGGCTTACTGAGTGATCTCTAGAGAAATTGAACATGTGCCTAAGGTGATTATGGGATCCTGGCCCATCCTCTACCACATTTGCTTCTTACTATGAGTACCCCAGCTTCACCATTTAGCTCCCAAATATAACCCTAAATCAAAGAGTTCCCTTGATCGTATATTCAAAATCCAGAATTGTGAACCCAAATAAACATTTCCTTTTATAATTTATCTCAAGCATTTTTGTTGTAGTAACAGAAAGATGACTAAAAGCACTTGTGTTTGTATATTTTGAAATAAGAGGCAGAAAAACAAAATGAAAACTGTCACAGTACCTGACACTAAATGCTACACCATAATCAAAACTATGATTATTCATTCAGCAAACACATCATTCAAAGAGCTCTAGGGAAAACCTCCTTTGATTTGAAATAGGTAAAATGGCAGGAAATGTCTTCTGAACCATGTGCCTATTGTCAAGAATTAGGGAATAAGAGTCCATAATAAAAAGAATCAAATAAAATAGCATATCCAGAAGACTGTTTCTCAAACAGGAAGAGTAATACAGGGAAAAAAGAATGAAAGTGGTTGAGGAAAGTAACCAGGGAGATTGTAAAGGGGACAGGCAGACTTCTTCCATTGAGACATTGCTCTGCACATTTTGTTTTGACCTGGAGTCCAGCAGGGGAGGCTCTTACCACCTCCTTCCCTGTAGGACACTCACATTGCATAAATCACCAGCTAGAGTGAAGGTCACATCTCCAGGCTTCTCATGCATGGAAGTTATCTTGTGGAACAAAGGTAAATGCAGTGGTTGGTACTGGGTTTGTTTGTGTATCTCAAACTCATGGGGCAGAGAGTCTGGAGAAGTCATCGGACCCCCATGGTCAGGACTGTAATACTCTAGACAGAGCAGCAGCATGTCACTTCTGCAGAATAACACACTCTCCCCTCACTGCAGCAGGGGGTCATCTTAGAAAAAGGCAATCTTAAATTAAACCAGCATTAAACGGAGTTACTTCCAAGACAGGCAACATTCCCTCAGAACGCTTAGTATGGTATAGAATGTTCAAAAGCACTAAATTTAACATAAGTGGAAGAGCTATGTGATACACACCTTAACACTTTCATAGACCACACACTTCCTTTTTTCATTTTCAAATACTCCGTGGAAAAGAAGATTTTGACCAGAGGTCAGGGAGCCGAGAGACTTCAGTATAAAATCATGTAGGGAAAAATGAACAAGACCAGGATGAAGGGGCTAGAGTATTTATCACAGAGGCCAAGAAAGCAGACTGACTGCTTCCCATGTGAATTAGCTATTGACTATTTTCTATTGTTATAACAAACTACCTGAGGCAGGCTAACTTTTCAAAGGACAAAGGTTTAGGAGCTCATAAACGGAAAGTTTAAGACTATGGCACCAGAATTGACTGGGGCTCTGCTGAAGGCCTCAGAGCAGATAGAAACACAATAGTACAAGCATGTGTAAGGAGAAAGTAGCCAGGAGATTGGTGGGCTCCTCCAAAAATGGTTTGTTAATCCTTTTAGAAGACCCAACTCCAAAGATCTAACAACCCCCACGTCCCACTTCACATGGACTCCATCACCTCCTAACATCACTGCATTAAAGATAAAGGTCCCATCACAAGAACATTGAGAGACACACTCAAAGCATATTCCAATTATAGCAGATGGTATGTTCCAGCATGAATGTGAGGACTTGGACTCCTAGATGGGAAACAGAACAGATGTCTGCTATCCATCCATCAGAAGAGCATTCATTCATAATCTAAATAACTCACCTTGTAGATGAACCATTTACTCTGTCTAATCTCTGTGAAATACTGTGAAAAACTGGGCTGATGGGAGCTGATATCAATGCTTTGTACTATCCTAAGAGGACTCGCCTATTGGGTTAAAGCTTTTCAACCATGCTATGTATATGAATCACCTGACATGAGTACTCGCAAGGTATATTTAGTACCCGTGGGGCACTATCTCTGAAGTGAGCCCTAGAGTCTGACTTGAACAGTATCTGAAGAGACGGGTCATACATGAGCATCATTTTCCTCTGGTTTGATCTAACCTGGCTCCCTTCAAGATAAAGGGCCCTATAGCTTCTCATCCAAATCTCTCACAATCCTTAAGATCATTATCATTTAGCTGGGAATTCTTCTACTGGGCCTTGAGTAAACTTTAAATTCATAAATTAATGTATATGATAGATCACATATGTATTTAAATATCACACACATTTATTTATAATTTCAAAGGTGTGTGCTAATTCAATGTTGATATTCAAATGAGGTATGAGAAGTAGTCCAGGGCTAGGTGAAGTCTGGCTAAGATTAAAAGATAGACCATAATCTGGCTCTCTAGAGAAGCAATCCATGGGCAGTGAAAGTTAAGTAAGTTTGTGTAACAATGCAGGGTCCGCTGATTCAACATCTTCATCATCTGATTTCTCTTAACCAATCCACTATTGTAGAATGTTATTTTAAGATATATTGCATTTTTCTGTGCTGTGAAACATTTGTTTAATGGTGCAAACATGTGTTGCATTCTTTTATGCTGCATTTGCTTAACTCTATGAAGCTGTGTTACTTTGCCGGTCTAAAACACCTAATCGTTTTAATAAAGAGCTGAACGGGCAATAGCAAGGCAGGAGAAAGGATAGGCAGGGCTGGCAGGCAGAGAGAAGAAATGGGGAGAGAGAGATCTAAGAGTGAGAGGAGGACTCCAGGGGCCTGCCACCCAGCTACACAGCAAGCTATGGAGTAAGAAGTGAAGAAAGGTATACAGAAATAGAGAAAGGTCAAAGCCCTGAGGCAAAAGATAGACAGGATAATTTAAGAAAATCTGGCAAGAAACTAGCCAAGCTAAGGCCTGGCATTCATTCAAAAAAAATGATGACAAATGTTGGTGTGGGTGTAGAGAAAGGGGACTACGTATTCACTGCTAGTGGGTGTAAAACCTGGTGCAGCCCCTATGGAAATCAGTGTGGAGGTTCCTCAAAGAGCCAGCAATAGACTTGCTACCTGATCTAGCTATACCATTCTTCAGTGTATACCTAAAAGACTCTACATCCTACCTCATAAACATTTGTTCATCCATATTCTTTGCTGCTCTATTACCAATATCCAGGAAACAACCTGGGCATCCTTCAACCAATGAATGGATAATAGAAAAGTGGCACATTTACAAAATTGAATATTATTCAACTGTTAAGAACAATGAAAATATGAAATTCACAGATAAATGGATGGAACTAGAAACAATCATCATGAGTGACGTAACCCAAACCAGAAAGACAAATGTATCATGTTTTCCCTCATTTGTAAATTTTAGTTTTTAATCTTTAGATATCCATATCTCCTTATCCAATGAGTTTAAGAAATTATAAGGGGCCATGTGAAGGGAAGATAGAACACAGTGATATAATGAATTTAAGGGAAATAATGGAACAGGAAAGGCTAAATGGACTGAGGGATGAAAGAGCAGAGTAGAAGAGGGAATATGAATATGGAGAGGATAACACTTGAAAAAGCTGTATTAAAAACTACTACTGAGCCGGGCGTTGGTGGCACAAGCCTTTAATCCCAGCACTTGGGAGGCAGAGCCAGGTGGATCTCTGTGAGTTTGAGGCCAGCCTGGGCTACCAAGTGAGCTCCAGGAGAGGCGCAAAGCTACACAGAGAAACCCTGTCTCGAAAAACCAAAAAAAAAAAAAAAACTACTACTGAAATGCTTTCTAAAACATAAATATATACACATATAAAATAGTTTAGATAGAGTGACCTTATAATGGGGCAACAATGTTCCTAAGATACCACAGGCTAACAAATAAAAAGACCAATGACAAGAATGAGTTACCTCTATTAGAGCCATTGGCAAGTGAGATTTTATAGACCCCCCAAATGTTACAGCTATATCATTGCTTTTGATTACCCGTCAGAACTTGACTATAAGACCCTGTGATAAAGAAAATACCATATACTTGAATCATAGTACATACAGAAATCTAGCTGCTGATATAGACCTGAAAACTCCATCCCTACTGGCTAGTTTACATAATTTTGGAATGTGCTATGTATCCTACTGGAGATTTAAAGCAATCATCAGTCTTATCTATCTATAAACCCAGCAAGCTATAATAACGTGCCTGCAAGATATGCCCACTTGTGCAATGGTGGCACAAACGTCATGAGAGTAACCCTCTCTGGTTGGATTTAAGCTTCACCTCACAAGATGAAACCCCTACCTGGCACTATTATCAAGATTAAGAACCTGTGATTAGACAGGTCATAGATGAACCTGCTAATGAGACATAGTCTTAAACCTACTCCTAATGACTTCTCATCACACCCATAAATTACTGCATTTTTCAACCCTTATCAGAGAAGCTTCTTATTTCTTTAGATGATGATGAATCCAGAATCCCACAAGTGGTCAAGGAGCAGAGACTAAGTGACTTTGAAATGCTCAGTCCTGAATGGAACATCTCTAACACAACCCCTACTCTCAACTTAAGGATCATTGTGGAAAAGGGCACAGAAAGACTATAAAAGCCAGAGGCAGTTAACTACAAGGAAGCAGTGTTTTCAGACATATTATAGTTGTACTTATGAACTCACAGTATTTGCAACAGTGTGAACAAGACCAGTGTGAGCTCAGGTCAGACAGGATTCCAGTATGGAAGGGGAAGTGGGCACAAAAATTCTACCTTTAGCTTTTGTTCTCCTAGGTAATCACCCCAGCCTCTAGGCTTTAGGCCCAGGGGCACAATCAGTGGCCCCGTACTCCACCCACTGCAGCCCCAGTTGCAGGCCAGCAGGTAGGACTCCTGTAGGCAGGCCTGACCACACCATCCCCCACCTGAACTTGTAACCTACAAGTCCTAATCCACCCCCCAAACCCACACATCCTCCCATACTGAAGCTGCTGGCTGAGACACAGACTCTGCCAACTCTGATTGGACCAAGAGCTCCAATTGGACCAAGAGTTGCTCCCTGAGACACAGATACCATTTGCACCAATTGGAGGAAGAGATGGGTAGGTGCCAGTGCAAGAATACATTCAACAACATAAAGAACAAAATGGCACCACCAGAACCTAGTGGTTCTACATCAGCAAGACCTGAACATCCTAAAGTAGAGGAAGCAGAAGAAAATGACCTTAAAAATGACTTCAAGAAGATGATAGAGGTCTTTAAAGGGGAAATGAAAAATTCCCTTAAAGAAATTGAGGAAGCTGGGTGGTGGTGGCACATGCCTTTAATCCCAGCACTCGGGAGGCAGAGCCAGGTGGATCTCTGTGAGTTCGAGGCCAGCCTGGGTTACCAAGTGAGTTCTGGGAAAGATGCAAAGCTACACAGAGAAACCCTGTCTTGAAAAAACAAAACAAAAAACAAAAAGAAAAGAAATTGAGGAAAAGACAAACAAAAAAAATGGAAGAAATCAATAAATCCCTTAAAGAAAGTTAAGAAAACCAAGAAAAAGCAATTAAACATGTGAAGGAAACAGTTCAAGACCTGAAAATTGAATAGAAACAATGAAAAAGACACAAACAGAGGGAATGCTGGAAACAGAAAATTTGAGTAAACAAACGGGATCTACAGATGAAATCATAACCAACAGAGTACAAGAGATGGAAGAGAGAATCTCTGGCATGGAGGATACAATAAAGGAAATAGATTCATCAGTCAAAGAAAATAAGCCAAAAAGTCATAACACAAAATGTCCAGGAAATCTGGGACACCATGAAATAGTCAAAGCTAACAACAATAGGTATAGAAGAAGGAGAAGAATACCAACTCAAAGGCACAGGAAATATATTCAACAAAATCATAGAAGAAAACTTTCCCAATCTAAAGAAGGAAATGCCTATGAAGATACAGGAAGGTTACAGAACATCAAAAAGACTAGACCCAAAAAAGAAGTCCCCTTGCCACATAATAATCAAACCACTAAACATACAGAATAAAGAAAAAATATTAAGAGTTGCAAAGGAAAAAGGCCAAGTAACATATACAGGCAGACCTTTAGAATAACACCTGACTTCTCAATGGAGATTCTGAAAGCCAGAAGGTCCTAGACAGATATTATGCAGACACTAAGAGACCATGGATGCCAGCCCAGACTATTATACCCAGCAAAATTCTCAATCACCATAGACAGAGTAAACAAAATATTCCATGATAAAACTAGATTTAAGCAATACCTATCCATAAATCCAGTCCTACAGAAAGCACTAGAAGGAAAAATCCAACCCAGGTAGTTAAATGCACCCGTGAAAACACAGGCAATAGATAATCCCTGACCAACAAATCCCAAAGAAGGGAAACACACAACACTACCACCAAGGAAATATAACAGAAATTAACAATCACTAGTCATTAATATCCTCTAATATCAATGAACTCAATTTACCCATAAGAAGACACAGGCTAATAGAATAGATATGAAAACAGAATCCATCCTTCTGCTGCACACAAGAAACACACCTCAACTTCAAAGACAGACACTACCTCAGAGTAAAGGGCTGGGAAAAGTCTTTCCAGTCAAATGGACTTAAGAAGCAAGCTGGTGTAGCTATCCTAATATCTAACAAAATAAACTTCAAACTAAAATTAATCAAAAGAGATTGAGAAGGACATTACATATTCATCACAGGAAAAATCCTTCAAGATAAAGTCTCAATTATGAACATTTATGCCTCAAATATAATGGCAACCACATATGTAAAAGAAACATTACTAAAGCTTAAATAGCACTGCTGTGGGATGTTCTGTATGTGATTGGTTAATAAAACACTGATTGGCCAGTAGCCAGGCAGGAAGTATAGGCAGAACAAGGAGAGAGGAGAATTCTGGGAAGTGGAAGGCTGAGGCAGAGAGACACTGCCAGCCATCACCATGAGAAGATGTTAAGATACCAGTAAGCCACGAGCCACGTGGCAACCTATAGATTAATAGAAATGGGTTGATTTAAGATATAAGAACATTTAGCAAGAAGCCTGCCACGGCCATACAGTTTATAAGTAATATAAGTCTCTGTGTGTTTACTTGGTTGGGTTTGAGCAGCTGTGGGACTGGCAGGTGAGAGAGATTTGTCCTGACCCTGGGCCAGGCAGGACTGGAGAAAACTCCAGCTATACGGAACATTGAACCCCCCACACTAAAAGTGGGAGATGTCAACTTCCCACTCTCACCAGTGGACAAGTCTGCCAGACAGAAACTTAACAGAGAAATAAGGGAACTAAAAGACATTATGACTCAAATAGACTTAAAAGGCATCTACAGAACATTCTACCCAAATACAAGAGAATATACCTTCTTCTCAGCACCCCATGGAACCTTCTCTAAAATTGACCACATACCCAGTCACAAAGTAAATCTCAACAGATACAAAAAAATTGGAATAACCCCCTGTATCTTATCAGATTACCATGCATTAAAGTTAGAATTCAATAACAACAGAAATGACAGAAAGTCTACAGACTCATGGAAACTTAATAATGCTCAACTGAATCACCACTAGGTCAAGGAAGGAAGGAAGGAAGGAAGGAAGGAAGGAAGGAAGGAAGGAAG
>CABHPQ010163690.1:11611-26512 GCA_902168405.1 Peromyscus aztecus | reverse complement strand
TTGACACGTGATACCCTTCCCTGTGGAGTTTGACACCCCACTTGAGTGGTGTGAATGTAGTAAGGCTACCCAGTGCCACAGAACTTGCACCCCTCTTCCCACCAGACCCCCAAGTCCTTTGGGGTGCAGCTCACATCCCCTATTTTAGGCATGGCCACCTGATGTGCAGGTCCTAATTGCTTCTGCACACCCCCTTTCTTTGCCCTGTGAGTCCTCCCCGGTGGGGCCCTGAACGCCATCTGAGCACCCTGGACGATGTCACACTTCTCCAGACTCATAGTCAGTCCCCCTGCAGCCTGATGCCCTCCGATGTTCTCCCTTGGGGGCTGCTCCTGGGTTGTAGTTTTGGGACTTCAGAGGTCTATTTTTAGCCCTGTCCTTTCTCCCTGCACAACTACAGGCAGGCTAATAGCAGCAGGGACCTGGTTCTCCACCATGCAATATTCCTTCCTGCCTGTGACATGTGGCCTGAGGCTTCTGTAGAAAACCCAGAGAGCCCACTTGGCCCTGGTAGGGGAGGGCGTTGGGATGGTGCCCGGAGAATGGAGGTAGTGTTTACACCTGCAATACTCAGCCTCCATCCAAGCCTTGAAAGGTAGGTGTAGGTAAGTCGCCTGAGTCAGATCAGGAGGCAGGCCTGTGTGAACCAGGGTGGCCTGGGCTAAGGAACCTTTGTGGGTGGAGGCAGTAGGGGGCCAGAGAACAAGAGGTTGGAGTGGCATTTTCTGTGGATGTGTTTTAAACCCATACTTCCTTTTAAAACTTGTTAGGGTTTTATGTTTGGTGTATTTTGTTTGTTTTTTGAGACAGTCTCATGTAGCCCAGGCTGTCCTCAAACTCACCTTATGGCTGAAGCCAGCCATGAAGTCCTGGTCCTCATACCCCCACCTCCCAAATGCTGGGATGACAGGTGTGCAGTACTACATGGGGCTAGTGTCTCTGAGATCTCCTTTGGGGTTGGTAACGTCCTGTCTGGACCAGAGTCCCCTCCCTGAAAACCGGTCGTCTCTCAACCTGCCTTCCGTGATTGTCAATGGGAACTTCGCTCTTAGTCCAGACCCACCAACACTGTTTCCATGGGGTGTCTTTCCCTCTACCTCTTCTCCTGCGCCTGAACCAGAAGCTAGAGTGACCCTCCTACACAGGCCCTCCCTCCCTCTCTGACCCTCTGTGCTCCGGCCTTCCTCGAGCCTGGATTTCCTGTCTGGAGTACCACCCGCCCCCCAGCCCACCCTGATGGTCTGCTTTTCTTCATGCTACTGTACTCTTGAGGAATTCCCTGGCCACCTGTTTTCCTTGGTGGCTACCTTTCCTGTCCCCTCTGCCCTGTTTTCTTTTCCCATCGCAGCTGTCAGTCAGCAGTCTAGGTCACGCTCTGCTGGACCTGAGTACTGCCAGTGCAGGACCTTTTCCTTCTCCATCACTAGTGGGCCCCTTGCTTCTAGAGCAGTGCTTGGTATAGAAGCCATCCAAGAGCTTCCTCTTCCATGAGAAAGGAGCAGGGAAGGAGTTTATTGGTGAGGGTCCTCGCTGAGAGGGACCTTGGAGCAGTTTGGATTTGCTGTCCTCTGGGGCTGTGTTTTCTTGTGGCTCCCGTACACACTGTCTGATCTGTTGTCAAACTGAAATGGAATGTCTGGCACAGTAGTTTGTACCTAGGAAGGCTGTGCCCACCTGCTGTTTTGTCCCCAGACAAGAGCCCTGTCGAAGTCAGATTCAGGATGTGAAATTTTTGTGCCTTAGATCTATCGTTTCTGAATCAGTTACTCTGTGTTTCCGGAACACTCCTTCTCTTGGTCATGTTCCCAGCATGGCGTTTGATGTCTTGTCACCTTTGTAAAGTAGGTGTATGGTGTTGGTTTTTGTTTTGAAACAGTGTCATATAGTCCAGGCTGGCCTTGAAGTTGCTGTGTAGCTGAGGGTGACCTTGAACAACTGATCCTTCTGCCTCCACTTTCCCAGTGCTGGGCTGAGGTGATGCTGGGCTGGAGCCCAGGGCTGTGCGTACGAGGCTGGCGCTCAGCCCCTTAGCATTGGCTCTGTTTGCCTGTGTGTTTTGAAGCTATGGAGTACCTACCCCATAGTCATGAGTGCCCTAGGGCTGTGGCCCCTGCCAGGCCCGGATCCTTAGTCCCTCTTTCCTCCCAGGCCCCCTCCATCCATGTCATCTCTGCCCTGAGCCATCTCGTCTCGGGCTCCCTGAGGCAGTGGCCCCAGCACTCTTCAGTCCATAGATGTTTGATTTCCGACCAGTGTGGTGCTTGGGTAGCCCCATAACCCAGATCTCTGGACCCCTGGATCCCTGCATTGCCAAGGGCAGACCAGGTTGCAGAGCCTTGCTCTGTGCAGCTCAGGTGAGGTGTATCCTGCTTGCATGTAAGGAAGCATCCTCAGTTGTAGTCCAGTGCTGCATCCTGCAGGCTGTTGTTGCCATGGTAATCTCATAGAAGGACCGGCAGCTCTCACAGTCCTTCTGTAGAACTTCTGTAGTTCATGGCTTTGAGAAGTCCTCTTGTACTGCTTCTCCCCTGGGAGAGAGACAGACAGAGGCTGGAGCAAGGCTTTCCCACACTCTGCGTCCTGTTTCAGTAGTCCCTCAACACTGGACAGAAGTAGGGTGAAGACAGTTTGATTGTGGTGTGGGGAGGGAGATAGCACAGAAGAGTGGGACCCAGCAGGACCAACAGTGGCTTCTAGCTGTTCAGTTCCTGGTGAGGCTGTGTGTATGCATGGTGGGAACCAGGAGCCACCTTGGGCTGGACAGGGCTGTCCCGTGCATTGTAGGTTTGGCGCTAAATGCACTAGTGTGGCCAAATGCACTTACTGAATGCTAGTAGCACACCTCGTCTTTAGTCTCCTGCCCCAGGGTGGTGACTTCCTGAAATACTTCTATACATAGCCCCACCCTGTGGGCTGTGGTAGCTTCAGGGTCATCTCCCAGGTCAGGCCCACAGGTGCCAGGGGATGGTGGGCATAGGCTCTACACTAGAGTAAACCAGGCTAGTGCTTTTACTAGTTTTACAGTTTGCCCTGAACTGAGGCCTCAGTTTCCCCACTAGCAAAATGGGAATGCAGCTCATGGCCCTGTCTCATGGCACTGTGAGCCTGTGGTAGTGAGTGCTCACTGGCAGCCGGTGTTCCAACCCTGAACCACCATTTCAGACGTGGGCAGCTCAGAGGCGCAGTGGGGGATGGGAGAGGAGAAAGGGGGGAGGAAAGAAAGAGAAGCACTGGCTGTGGCTTGGTGGTCTTGGGTCCATCCACAGTGTCACGTGGGTGGATGGAAGGGAGGAAGTAGAGTGAGTCCTCCCTGAGATGACCCTGGCTAAGTGGCTCATGGCAGCCCAGGAGGCACACCTCTGTCCCCTGTATCCTGTCTGCCTGTCTGCATGACCCCGTAGTCCAGGGCTTCTCAACCTGGGCATCGTGGACACCTGGGGCAGGCTCCTTGGTTGTAGAGGGTGCTGCCTCAGGTATTGCAGGGGCCTGCAGCTCAGTTGTGACCTCAGAGTTGGGCTTGGAGCCTGGCCTCTCTTACTCCTCTCATGTCTTACATCTGACCTTTAGGTCAAAGGAAGAACACAGGGCTGTGTGCTGGTGTAGAAGGATGACAGGTGTCCTGTCCTGGGTGTGTCCTGGGACCACGTGCCTGGCCTTGACTCTTGCCGCTCTAGCAGAGGTGGAGAGGTGGCAGAGGGGCTTTGTGATGATGGGCTGCAGAACCTTTAACCTCTGAAGACAGTGGCAGTGTGGCAGGGGCCAAGTAAACCACCTCTGTTCAGGGGGACTGAGTTGGAGTGAGTGGAGAGGTTGGGCCCAGTGACCCAGGCCTGTTACCCCAGCTCTTGGGAGGCTGAGGCAGGAGCGTCTCAGTCAAGTTCAGACCAGCCTGGGCAACTTAGCAAGACCCTGTTTCAAAATTCAAAAAGGAAAAAAAGAGAATGTTTAGAGTGGAAGGGAAGAGAAGGGAAGGGAAGGTACAGGTACAGGTGATTTCCAGATTGGCGGGTTCAGGCACAGGGCCAGTGTGGGGAGGCTGGTAGCTCTCCAAGGTGCTTATTTCCCAGCCACTGGCCGCCACTCCAGGTTGGTGACGGTGGCGCAGGCCCCTGTGCCTGTCCTAAGGGCATTGGTTTCTGCTTCCTCTGCATAGGCTCCTCCTTGACTTGTCCTCAGTGTGGTAGAGAGAAGCACCCCCACACTCCTTTGTGCCCAGAGCACCCAGAGAGTTTAAAAATCTCCAGGAAGGCAGAGTGGAGCGCCACAGACAGTCGTTGTCACCTTACCCAGGGCCCAGCGGAGGGGCCGCTCACTCCCATCGGGGCTTCTGTGCGTGTTTTTAATTAGGAAGCAGCCTGAGACTCTGCAGTTTCAGGGATAGCTTCAGGTTTCTGATTTGTTTTGAAAATGAGGAACTGGTCTGGGCCAACTTGCACATTCAGGGTTTGCTGGGGCTGGGGGACAGCTGCCATCTCTTCCCCAGAGAGACTGAGGACTCGTGGGCACCTCAGTGTCTGCTGTGCTTCTCCCTCCATGTGGTCCTGGCCTCTGTAGCCTGGTTGTGTGCTCCCTTAACTTCCTGAGGGTCTGTGGTGACTGCAGTGTACCATCTGTCTTGTTTTGCCAGCGCTCAGAGGGCAGCAGCCAACAGGCCTCACCGCTTCCAGGGTCCCAGGACCACTGCAGGGCTGCAACCTTATAATGACCTCACCCAGCTCCTGCCAGGTGGCTGGGACAACAGGCCTGTGCCAGCGGGCTCAAATACTTAACTGCTTTTAAAGAGTTTAAAGAGTGTATGCACACACACACTCACTGGTGAGCACTTGATTAGCGGGTGCAAAGGCCCTGGGTTCACTGCCAGCACTAGAAAAGTTGGTCACCTCTTAGCACCTCCTAGATGTGTTTTAGTCGTTACAGGTAGTCACAGCCTGGAGTCACGCACTAGCATGGCACTGGGTCCTGCTGCTGAAAAGCTTGGGGACCAGGGTGGCGCCTGGTGTCTGGGCGTGTGTATTGTTTGCACCCCGGGGCGTTTTGCCTGGGCCCAGCCAGCAGGCCCCCATCATATCTCCTTTCCTGCATCTGGATGCTAGGCAAGAAGAGGAGCTAGTGGTGGGGTTGTGGGACAGAACCATTCTGAGTGACCCCGTGGAGTGTGGGGCTACATGTGGGTCCTGCTGGCCGCAAATCTAGATGCTCATGTTCCCTCTGCTATACTGGGACAGGATGGGGCTGTCACTGGGGCTAGTGTAGGATGATTGGTGACTTCTGTGGCCGCTCCTCCCAGGCCATCAGCCACACCCACTCACCATCTGTCACCAGAAGAACTAATCCCTTAAGGTCCAGGATCACTCCTGATAGAGAACCAGCAGGTTAGGGGAGACCTGGTCATCCCAAAGATCTGCCCTGCAGAGGCCATGGCAGAGAGGGAGAGAGGTGTTGACACTCCGGGCTCTGCTGGGTGATGCCATCTGCCCTGGTCAAGTCTGATTGGGACAGGGACCTGACCCCATTTCTTCCCATGGTGTTGACCATATGTGGTGGAGCTGGGGGTTGGTGGCTCTCTGGTTCCGTGCTTTGGGTGTTGATCTTCCCCATCTCCACCTGCCACGCCCACTAAGTGCCATGAGCCCTGCATGGCAGTGAGTTGATGGAGACACATCATAGGGGCAGCTGCCTGCCAGCCAGGTGTGAGGTGTCCTGCCCTCCTTTTCGGTGCCGTGGCTGCTTGGAACTCTGTCAGTGTTGGTGCCTCCAGTGTCAGGGTGCAGTCCTCCCACCGCCTGGCCCTGGCCACCACAGTGCCTCCTTCCGTATTCTAGGGTGGCCAACTCTCCCTACTTGTCATTT
The DNA here is from genome assembly GCA_902168405.1 of Peromyscus aztecus. NCBI lineage: Eukaryota > Metazoa > Chordata > Mammalia > Rodentia > Cricetidae > Peromyscus > Peromyscus aztecus. Next base: position 20,662 of record CABHPQ010163690.1, on the reverse strand, counting down.
CGTGGTCCAAGGCTCAAGTGACTGCTGTGGGAATGTCCCTCTGCATGTAGTGTCTGTGCACGTGCTTGGTTCTGGCTTCCCTAGTTAGCCTGGCACCTACAGCTTCTCAGCTTGCCTTCCCTCGGAGTCTGCCGCAGCCCTCTGGGATTGCCAGCCACAGCATTGCATCAAGCATATCATGGTTGGCCACCTGAAGGCTAGCAACTGCCTTTGCATGCACGGTTTGTGCTTCCAGATGCCCTCAGTGTTTTGTCATGTGGTCTTGGGTGTGATTGCAGTGACAGGAACTGACGCTGCCTTGGAGCTTGCAGTGGGTCACTGTCCTCAAGCACTTGAACACAGCTCTCATTTACCTGTCCCTGTTTCAGACTCACCCAGGATCCAGGTGGCTGAGGTAGCCTTGGACATACCCACACTCCCACTACTAATCCTAGGCAGCCGCCCCCACACCGTGTGTTCCAGAGGCCCCGGGTTTCCTTCCAGCTAGGTTGCAGGGGCTTTCCCCGCCAGCCTTCTTCACTTTTAGTTCACCATGTCTGTGTTAGGCCACACAGGCCACTTTCCTGTGTTCACTAGGCTGGTGGACTCCATGTCACTTCCCTTTCTTCCCTTTGTGAGTTCTCTGGGGTTTGGCCAGACTCACTGTGAGTGGGCTTCTTCTAAGCTGTAGGGACAGCAGGATGGAAAAGGTGACATGTGGTGCATCCTTCTCAGCATCTCCTGTTTAGGAGCTCAGCCACTGGGCGTGGTGTGCACTCACCCCAAAGGCCAGTGTTTTGCTGCTCTTGGTACTTCTGTGGCCAAGGCCTCCTGGACCCTCAGTAGTCGGCCACACCAGTGCAGTGACATTAGCCACGAGTGGGAGCGACAGGTGCTCCACGTATTGGCCACAGATCTTGTGCTCCTCCTATGTCCTTAGGAAAAAAAGAATAGAATTGAAAGCCAACTAATATGTCTAAATTCATCATTGGATTTAAATCACACCTGGAAGGTGGGGATTGGGGTCTAGTGGAAGGTTTTCACATGGAGCACAAGGCGAAATCATTCTAGAAAATTAGATGGCATGGAGAGTGCGTTACCCAAGCAGTGCCCCTGCCAATACCTCTATGAGGACAGCTGGGAACTTCCAGAGAAGTCACAGAAAGATGTTTCCAGGTGCCATTCTCCCTGCGCAGGGCTAGGAAGCCTGAGACACACAGGCCTGAGGCCTCCTCATTCCCACCACGGAGCTCACGCGACCAGCACTGACAAGTGAAGCTTTTTACTGCAAGGGGTCGCCTCTGCCCAGTGCAGATAGACTTGTTCACACCACAGCCAACTGCTGGCAGTTGTCGCCGTCCTCACTGGATGAAAGTGGCTGGTGCTGGGCCCAGGGTGCTGGAGGGATGCTTGCCAGTGGCATTCAAGGATAAGAAGGTGGACGCACAGGGTGTTGACTTGCTGACAAGGTGCTGAGCCCTTCAGTGGCTGTCCAGCTGCGGTGGCTGCCTGGCAAGTGAAGTGCCATCAGGAGGGAGAAAGGAAGTGTGGGCTCCTGCCTCCTCCCTTCTTCCTGTCTTTGCCATGCTATGGAGGACCCAGGCCCCAAAGCTCTTCCCGGTGTCCTCTAGGGTGTTTTGTTCCAGATGCCACAGCTCCAGAGGAGGATGGGGGTGGCCCACCTCCTTGGGGTCACAGCTGACACATTAGTGAGGCTGGCTGTGCAGAGCCGGTAGCAGCATGGATGAAGTGCTGGAGGTTTGAGGGAATCTGAGAGGACATGTCTGCCATGGATGAACGGCAAAGGCCACAAGAAGACTCAAGAGAGCACTGTGCAGCTGACTACCTGGACCAGGCTGGCCCCTCACTCTCTTTTGAAGTGGGGACAGTGGGTTCAAACCAGGCCTTGAGGCCGGGGCACATGGGTAGGAACAGCTTCCCATCACCACTCCAGATGCAGAGTCCACCGGCCCAGAGCTAGGCTTCTTGCCGGAGCGACTTGGAGGTTTGTGTTTGACATGTGGCAGATGTGAGTGCTGTGGCCATCAGCCCCTACTGGCTGGCATGCAGGATCCTCCCAAGCTCCTATCTGGGCACTGACATCATCCTGCAGCTGCCTGCCAAGCATCTGTCCTGTGTGCTGCGAGAACTCCTGTCCTGGGGACGTGGGAACAGCATCTCCTCCTTCCTCACAGAGGAAGGTCCCAGTAACAAATTAGAGCGGGACCAAGTGTGTGATCCCAAAGCAGCTTCCCCAGCCTGTGAACTCTGTCCCCTCCAGAGACTCAAGCCCTCCGTCATTTAGGGCAGAGTTGCATACAAAGTTGAGAGGAGGGTCCGGTGTCTCAGATGGTGTTCAGTGGTCTTCTGTAGCCTCCTGAGCAGTGTGTCAGCGGTGAGCGTGCTCACGGGGTCTGAGACGCCCATGAAGCCAGCAGCTGTTTTGCTAGGAGACTGTAACAGCTGTGAAGCTCGCTCCTGTCTCCCAGCCGTGGGGTTCCGGGTGCCCCTGCACCCTCCCCTCCTACCTTAGCCTCTGTCCATCCCCGTTGTACTGCCCTGGGACTAAAGCCAGCGTGTTTTTAGTGCTCTGTCTGCATGTACGTTTGCAGGCCAGAAGAGGGCACCAGATCCCATTACAGATGGTTGTGAGCCACCATGTGGGTGCTGGGAATTGAACTCAGGACCTTTGGAAGAGCAGCCAGTAGTCTTTAACTACTGAGCCATCTCTTCAGCCCCTTATTTTTATTTTATTTTATTTTTTTCGAGACAGGGTTTCTTTGTGTATCTTTTGCGCCTTTTCTGGAACTCGCTCTCTAGACCAGGCTGGCCTCGAACTCACAGAGATCCACCTGCCTGTGCCTCCCAAGTGCTGGGATTAAAGACGTGCGCCACACCACCACCACCCGACTCTATTTTTTTTTTTAAAGAGATGTTTTAATTATGTGTGTAGGTTTATGCATGTGACTACAGTGTTAGTAGAGGCTGGAAGAGGTTGGTGGGTTCTCTGGCATGAGCCACCTGATAAGGGTGCTGGGGACCAAACCCTGGTCCTCGTAAGAGCAGGGCCTGGCCACTGAACAGCTCTCCAGTACCTTCAGTTTTCATTTGTACTCAGGACAGCCTTTAGGACAGCTCTTCAGTGTGTGGGTCCCACGCATGCCAGCAAGCATCTTACCCTGCTGAGCTATCTCGAGAGCCAGCCCTGTTTGTTTTTGAGGTAGTCTCATGTCTCAGGTCACCCAGGCTGGTCTTGAACTCCTGATTCTTCTACCTCTACTTCCCAAGTGCTATTAGGAGTGCAGGTGTGTGTGCACCACCACATGTGGTTTCTGTGACTTTGTGCATGCTAGGTGGGTGTTGTACTCTTGGGCCATGTGCCCTGCCTAGAGGGTGAATGGAAGGTATCATACATTGGTTGACATGCTGGCCACAGACCTGTTGGAGCTTGGAAGGCTGGCTTGGTGTCCCTGGGCTGATCCAAGCCAAAGACACCAAGGGCACTCCCGTCTGTGTGGGAGGCAGTGTTGGCTTCGAGGGGTGATCCTGAGTCCCAGGCAGACAGCAGGGGCCTGTTTTCCTAGTGGAGCTCACACCCTGGTTACTCGGAGGCACGGTGGCTTTGTGTGTCTGTCACACCTGGGGCCTTCGTAAGGAAGGTCTGGATGGTTCCAAGTTAGAACCAGGCCAGGGTGGGTCTGGTGTGCACTGGTGTCACCTGCCTGAGTGCGTCCGAGAGCTGTCGTCCCCAGCTGAGCATGCTCTGAGCTCCTTGAAGTTGTTGCTTATCTGATGGCTCTCCCTATCTCACCCTAGGCCCTGTCCTTTGTGTCCACCAGATCCCTGGAGAGGCCTGGCCTTCCTGCTGTCCTAGGGAATACATACCCATCAGTACTGAGGGGCTGTGGTAGGGCTGTAGTCCCGGGGCTAGGTGGCAGGGGCAGGCTTCTGGTACAGACTGGCTTCAGCAGCAATAGGCACCATTTACTGGCCTGACAGCATCTGAGGCCTATCAGCCTCACACAGGGCCCAGGGCCTGGAGCGCCAGTCCTCCATGCTGTAGCTGCCCTGCTCCAAGGTCCCAGGTAGTGACAGGTGGCCAGGCAGCCCAAGTAGAAGGAGAGTCTCTCTTCTCATAGCCCCAGCCATGTATTCATGAGCCAGTCCCTGGGCCAAGGTGCTGTCCTCAGCAAGCCTGGAGTGAGGGTGGGTTGAAAGGGACCAAAATGGCCAAAGTGCTGGCTTCTTACACTTCTTACTGGTGCTGGGTGCAGAGGTGGAGCTGGGGCTGGGCATCGGCCCAGCTATTCAGCTGGGCACAGAGGTGCTGACCGGGCTCCAGGGACCTGGCACACATACTGTGGTGAGCTGCTCCTCTGCCCAACCTTCCCCTCCCTGCTGACATTTGTATTTGCTGTGGCTACAGGAGGTATGGCCCTGGCTGGAGAGTGTGTCATTGTTCAGGTTGGGCCATAAGGCAGATGGACGGACATAGGTGGTCACAGGAGCACTGGGACAGTGGGGACTGAGGTAGTGAGAATGCCACCCGTTAGCAGGATGCCTGCTTAGGATCTGTGGTCTCAGGGTCAAGTCCAGTGTCCTGTTTCTCTAGGAGTGGGGATGGGTATGGCCTTGCTGTGTGTCTCTCCTCCCCATCCTTCTCATGCTCCAAGCGTGGAAACACACATATCTGCCACCCCAGGCACTGTGGCTTTCTCCGGCACTGTGCCTATGTAGTGCCCAGGCCTACTTGTATACAACCTTGGGGGCTTGAGGTGCTCATGGGAGTTACCATAGCCACAAGGACTCCGCTGGCCGCACATCCTGTCCCATCAGGTGCAGAACCTGTGGGCAGCACGATGTGGCACTGCTGCAGGACTCTTTTAATTAGCACCTGTAGGGGCCAGGTCGGTTGGGTTTCTAGGGTTGCTGTCTAAGAGCAGGAGCCTAATGGCCAGCTGCTTGCCAGTTGGGCATGATGGTGCACACCTTTAATCCCAGAACTTGGTTGGAAGAGACAGGAGCATCTCTGTGACTTGGAAGCCAGCCTGGTCTACGTAGCAAGGCCTTGTCTCAAAAATAACAACCAAAAAAACCTAAGTTGGTGCCCAGCTCTTAGGCAGGAGTCATATGATTCTGTGGTGTCTTGCACCCTGCTGACTTCTCAAACCCCTGTCCTGTGTCCATGCCCCGGTAATGTGCATGCAGAAAGGCCATGCCACTGAGGGGTTCCACATGCAGGTGCCTCTGATAGCCTCTGAGCGGCTGGGTGTTCTGTGAGCTGCTTTTAAATGTCGTCGTCGTCCCCCCATCCCCCCCCCCCCCCCCCCTCCCCCCCGAGACAGGGTTTCTCTGTGTCGTTTTGGTGCCTGTCCTGGAGCTCGCTCTGTAGCTCAGGCTGGCCTGGAACTCACAGAGATCCGCCTGCCTCTGCCTCCTGAGTGCTGGGATTAAAGGCGTGCGCCACCGCCGCCCGGCGAACATGTATTTTTGTGCCTGTTGCATGTGTGTGTGTTGTCGGGTACCTGTGCGCACCCTGGCATATTTACACATGTGTTTAGCTGACTAGAACGAGAGCGTGGTGACTGTTCTGATGCAGCGTTGGGAAAACACTGATGTTTCTTTTTGCAGAAAAGCCTGCCGTCGCACCGTCTGTCTTTGTGTTTCAGAAGGACAAAGGACAGAAGGTAAGGGACCCTGCGCACTCTGCACACACACCATTCTCAGACGTGCTTTGCCTCCTGAGGAGCCAGTGAAGGCCAGGCTGACGACCAGAGCATGGGCTGTGACAGATCTCCACCACCCTCCTGGGTTCCAGTACTGTGCACTTCTTGGGGTTCATGGAGCGTACATTTAGCACACAGCCCGCATTCTATCCCCAGCACCCCAGGAAAGTGTCCCAGCTCGGGTGTGTCACTGCGTCTGAAGTAATCTTGGACTTACTGTCCCTGCCTCTCTTCCCTGTCTGTGGGACTGGCTTCCCCCTCTCTGAGGGTGTATCACCCCAGAGGCATGTGCCGTGTGTCTACTGGGCACCATGTCTGGACCTTGCCTGGTATGGAGAGGCAAGAGCCAAGGATGCCACTTCCTTCTCAAGGCCATCCATTTGTGCTCTCCTGGACACAGTTGTCTGTAGGGGTCAGAGGCGTGTCAGAAGCCAGGCTACTGGTGGCCTGGCTCCCAGCCTGTGTGACTCCTGTGCATTTGCATCCTGTTGGGAGGCTGGCTGCATTTGGCAGTGTCTGGGTGATCAGCTGGGGGCTGTTGCTGGCCAGATGATGGTGCTTACAGTTGCCACCACTGTGCGTCTGTACTCAGGAGGGAAGCTGCTGTCTGCCCCCGCCTCCCCGCCTGCCAGGTGACACTGCCCGAGTGGTGGTGGCGAGCTGCTTGGCTGTCTGTTCCTGTCTTTTGCTGAAGCATCTGGAGGCCCCAGGAAGCTGCTGGTTTGTTTTGGTGACAGAGTGGTTTCCAAAATGCCATGCAGCCTTCTGTCCCCAGCCTGGTGACAGCTGTGCCCTGGGGTCCTCTGCATGGTCTTCAGTGGTGAGAGTGGTGTGAGGTCCGTTTGGGTTGTTTCTGTCCAGTGTTAGTACTATCTGGACTTCCGAGACCCTCCTTGGATCATGTGTCGTATCTTTAGTTGGTTGTGTTAGAGCCCCGCCCCCCCCCAGTCCCCAGCTGCTCCTCTGCTGCTGTGTGAATAGACCCACAGTGAGTGCTGGGCAGCTTGGCGGCTCCGCAGTTTGCATGCTTTTGCCCTGTGTTCCATACACAGAAGGTCCTTGCTGTCTCCTTGTGAAAGAAACCCCCAGGAAGAGCTGGTGCAAACCTGAGGCCAGCAGTTTCAGCTTTGAGGGGATGCTAGGGGTCTGGCTAGGTGTGAGTACACCCATCTCCCAATGTCACAGTCCTTGGGGGTAACAAAGATCACTTGTTTGGGTTCATCTTCTCCAAGAGGTCCACATGACTGGCCTTAGGTGCTGGCTTTGATACTTCCAAATGTGCCATGTGTTCTTACCAAAGCCATAGGCTTTTTGGTGCTGCTCCTTTGCAGTGTGACCACCAGGCAGAAATGATGGCTAGAGCCAGCCTGAGCTACACTGTGAAGACTTGTCTCCTTATTTTGTATATAAGTATTTCTGTCACCACAGTGTGTTTTGGTTCCTGTGGAGGCCAGAGGAGGGTGTCGGGTCCCCAGGGCTGGAGTTCGAGGTGGTTGTGAACGTAAGTCCGTCAACCTTAGTCTCCCTCAGGTCCTGGCCCAGGTCACACTTGGAACAGTTTAAACAGAGACAGGAGACTCAGGTCTGAGCACTTGAATAGACAGGAGATTCTCACAGTAAAGATATTCTTCCTTCCTTCCTTCCTTCCTTCCTTCCTTTCTTCTTTTTTTTTAAAAATAATTTATTTTACGTGCATTGGTGTGAAGGTGTCATCCCCAGGAACTGGAGTTACAGACAGTTGTGAGCCACCATGTGGGTGGTGGGAATTGAACCCAGGTCCTCTGGAATAGCAGTCAGTGCTCTTAACTGCTGGGTCATCTCTCCAGCCCAACACAGTTATTTCTTGAGTACACCGTGTTACTTGGGTCATCCTACCTACCTGGTGGAATTACTCTTTTCTCCAGAGGAGAACAGGGGCTTTGGGGAGGCCAGGACTTAGCATTGGCTGTGGCTGCATTGCCCCTTGAGCTGCTTGTTGTAGAGGTCTGTTCCTGGGGGTGGGCCCAATGACTGCTCAGTCCTGTCAACAAAGGCTTGCATCCTGACACAGGGTCTGCTTTTCTCTGTTGCTGCTCCTCACCTGGGGCTTGGGGGTAATGCTCCCTTAGCTCAGTTCTTCTTGTGATTTAACGTCTCCTCGGCAAACCCATTACCAAATCATTACAGCTACGGTTCTGTTGCCGTGAGTCTCTTCTGCCTCTGCAAGGAGAGTCAGTATTCTCAGCTGCTGGGCCAAAGCCCTGTCTGTTTAAGCAAACAGGCACCGTCAACAACAAAGCGAGACCTTTGTCCCTCTGTCCCCAGGCAAGATTAGCCAGGCTTCTCTCAGGAGGCTGTCTCCCCCTTCCTCTGTCTTGGTTTTGCTCTTATGTTTCCAGTTTTATTTGGGAAATCCTCAGATCCTTGGAAAAGATGATCCTAAGACTGGGCATAGTAGCACCCACTTTTAATCCCAGCATCAGGAGGCAGAGGCCGGCCTGGGCTGCACAATGAAACCCTGTGTGTGGGGGGGGGGGTAGGGGAGCAGGATGATAATAGCACTCAACCCCAGTGCTCTCGTCCACCCAACATCGCCAGGGGCCCTGACCCAGGGAGGATTTGGTGCAGTCAGCACCTGGGCTGTGGTCCCTTCCATAGCACCAGGCACAGAGCACTCCTGACTGAAGTGGTCAGTGTGGAGTCAAAGTTCAGTTGTCTCAAACATCTCTTAAAGCTTTTTATGTGTGGGCTTCACTTCCTGATCTGCAACCATCAACCGGGGGAGCAGATAACCCCAGTTACCCACAAGATTTGAGCTTGCCTGGGCTATAGAATAGCAGGACCCTGGCTCCAGAGAGAGCTTGGTCCATGTAAAGCAGGCTGCACTGGATGGTGGTGCAGGACTGGAAAGGGAGGAAGGAGGTGGCTCCACTGCCTGCCAGGAGCGTCCACCTCGTTTGACGCATGCATCAGCAGCTGTGCAGTGGCAGTGGCGTGTTGGCTGTGTTGCCCAGGGCGACAGGTGGCCACCTCCTGTTGTTGGCCTGGGATAAGGAATCTGCCCGTTCCTGTTTGTTTTATGGGTGTTGTTTGTTGCTGTCAGTTGTTTTTGGTGATGGAACCAGGAGTGTGTGTGCCGGCCCAGCATCCTAGCACCAAAGCATATCCCCAATCCAAGCTTTTGGTTACTTATTTATTAATTAATAACTATTACTTTTATTTAGAGATGGGGCCTCACTATGTAGTCCTGACTGGCCTAGAACTTGCTATTTTGAGCAGGCTGTCCTGAACTCACAGAGATCTGCTTGCTTCTGCTTCCACTCCCCAGGTGCTGGGATAAAGGTGTGCACCACCACACCTGGCTTAT
>CABHPQ010163690.1:461-10678 GCA_902168405.1 Peromyscus aztecus | reverse complement strand
GTTGTGAGTTGCCATGTGGGTGCTAAGAGTTGAACCTGGGTCTTCTGGAAAAGTAGACTGAGTCATCTCTCCAGCTCTGTGGTCATTATTTTTAATACAGAATCTCTTATAGCTCAAGCTATCCTTGAACTTACTGTGTAACCCAGGCTAGCCTTGAACTCTTGAACTGATCTTCCTGCCTGTCTCCTGAGTGGGAGGGTGGTGTGGGAGCTGGGAGTGGAGTCCAGGGCCTTTCACATGTGAGGCAAGTCTCTGCGATGGAGCCACAGCCCAGTTTTTTATTTTATTTTATTTTGAGACAGTCTTGTGCTGTCGCCCAGGCTGGGGTTCAAGCTTCTAGGGGCTGGAGTGACAGGTATGCACTCCCACAGACTCCAGACCTTTGTCACCTGAAGACTCGTGGCCAGATTGGTGGCACAAGATCCTCTTGCTCTTCTGTCGTGTGTGTGTTCTGGGGGCCCCTGTTTGGGGGGCTTGGGTACGAGGCCATCAGTGCGTGCCTGTGAGGCAGCGGCCTCTCTCCCTGCGCTTGCTGTGCTGTCAGTGATAGGTTGCCGCTGTCTGCGGGGTCCCTCACAGTACCTCCAGCTGTGCTCTCAGAGTCAGTGCTCCTCAGCCCCAGCACTGGCTCTGGACAGCAGGTGCTCCCTGGGCATGTGACAAGCTGCTATGCCCACTGTTGGCATAGCACCTGGCCATTTCAGTGGCTCTTCAGTGTGTCTGTCCCTGGGGATACAGGGGCCAAAAGAGGGTGGCAGGCTGGTGTGATTGGCTCAGTCCTGAAGACAGGCGGAGCCCTCCTTGTCTTTGTCCCTGGCCCCCAAGAGCCTACTGTGTGCTTCCATGTGACTCCAGTCAGCTGATCCTGGCTCCCACTTTCCCAGAAAGATGTTAAATCTCACTCCCCCCCCCCCACACACAGGGTTTTTCTGTGTAGCTTTGCGCCTTTCCTGGAACTTGCTTTGTAGACCAGGCTGGCCTGAACTCACAGAGATCCGCCTGCCTCTGCCTCCCGAGTGCTGGGATTAAAGGCGTGTGCCATCACCGCCCAGCAAATACACCCACCCCCCCCACCCCCCCGGAGCTGAGGACCGAACCCAAGGCCTTGAGCTTGCTAGGCAAGCACTCTACCACTGAGCTAAATCTCCAACCCTTAAATCTCATTCTTAAGACTCTTAAGAGTAGCAGGAGGTGCTGATGGTGGCCACTGTGCTCCTGGGAAGACCTTGCACAGGAAGCTGGTGTTGCCCCTTGATGATGCTGAGATCTGAGCATGAAATGACCTTGTGCAGAAGCTTTGTAAACTTTCCCCACGCCTCTGGGCCAGGGTCAAACTACATAGCCGAGACTGGCCTGGATCTCACGGTCCTCCTGCCTCTGCCTGCTGAGTGCGGAGATTGCAGGCTTGTGCCACCACACCTGGCCTTGAAGGAGTTTGATGGAGCCGTTTCTTTCCACAGGGCTCTGCGCTTGTTGTATTTTCTTTTGATGGGGGTCATGTTTCAAAGTAGCACCCATGCCACATCTGGTGACACAGTCCTGCGTCCCAGCCACCCGGGAGGCTGAGGCAAGAGGGCCCTGGAGCACAGGACTCAAGGTGACCTGGGTATCACAGCACAGCCTTGTGGGCAAGTCACACCCTCAGACATTTCAGTAACTGGCTGAGAACCAACTGGTGGACGGTGCCATATGGGGCTTGGGGCCCTAGGCCACTGTGGCAGGACATCACCTCTGAGAAAGAGTCGGGGCCACAGATGCTTGACCTAGACACCTGCAGAGTCCCCAGATCTACCTCAAAGTCTGCCAGGCATTAGCTTTTGCATCTCTTGGCTTTTTCCAAATAGGCCCACACCCAGGATGTGTGAGATGAGCCTGAGAAAACCAGAGGCCAAAGAATCTGTGGATGTCCTGGCCCTCTGTCCCCTGTTCTGTCCGCTGACAGCATTTTAGTGTCTAGCTGGAGTGGCAGGACCCTCGGGCTTAACCTCTAGTACCATGTCTCCATCCTTGTTTCAAGAGAAGGTGTCCTCATCCTGGGACCACCGTTGTTCTGAAAAGGAGGCTCAGACCTACCTGCCCAAGAGCCCTATGCATGGGAAGGCGGAGGTAGGGACAGGGACCCTCCCCTTCCCCATGGTGTGGCCATTTGTGTACATTGAAGGAAAATTGTCTTTTTTGCTCCCCAGTCCTCCACAGAGCACAAAGACTTGCCGGAGTCGGGAGAGGAGCCTCGGGGGGAGGCGGAGGCGCCCCGCCCTGACGCGGGGCACCCCGAATCCGCTGGGGAGCATGCCTTAGACCCTCCTGCCCCCACTGGTGCTTCCACCAGCTCTCCTCCGCCCCCTGCTCCTGCAGCCCAGCCTCCCTGTGTGCGAGAACTGGCAGGGGTAAGTGCCCACAGCCCACCCTGCACTCTGTTACACCCGAGCCCCTGTCCCCGTAGCCCCAAGAATCAGCTGGGAGGGGTCACGCCCCTGACCAGGCAGAGGGACTGAGCCTGTCCACACCACAGTGAGAGAGGGGTCTGCTTCCTAGGAGGTGGGAGGGCCCCCGAGGAGCTGGGCTGCACTGTCACCCTTCCAGGACCCTTCTGGCCCTATTGGCCTTCTCCCACTTCTCGTCTCGTGAATCTGAGTGTTCAAGTTCAGGGTCTTAGGAACCCAGGGGCTCTGGAGACTGAGCTTGGCTGCAATGAAGCAGGAGGAGGGGAAGCCCCATCCATCCTTCGAGCACACGTGGAAGGTGTGCGTGGGTGGGTAGCTTACACCTCAGTGGCAGGAAATGTCTGTTTTAAAAGATAAGAGAGAGCTGGGAAGGTGGCTCAGTGGATAGGAGCATTGCTGTGAAACCAGGATGACCTGAGTTCAAATCCCAACACCCACATAAAAGCCAGACATGGCTTGCCTGTGCCTAAGACCCCAGCACTGTGGGGGGAGGGGGGAGACAGGAGGATCTCAGAGCTCAGTGGTTGGTCAACCTAGCCCAAAATGGTGAGCTTTAGGTTCAGTGAGAGATTGTTTTAAAAAAATGAGTTGGAGAGCATAGAAGACACCCACCGTCTTGAGCCGGTCTCCACACACAGGCACACTCCAAGTTAGAGAAGAGGCCAGCACCATCACCAGGTGTGCAGTGACAGCAGGGCCGTGCTTGTCCTGCATCCTCTGCAGGCCTGAGTGGTCCCCCTCTTCGCGCCAGCTGCAGCCCCCAAGCCTGGGTCATTCTGGGAGAAGGTTTGACCAGGCTGTGGTCCTGCCCTGTCATCTGAGGGTTCAGGTTGTGAGGGGAAAGAAGCGAGATTTTATGGTGTGTGTGTGGGGGGGGGGTGCTGTGGGAAGAGTACTCTGTGATACAGCAGAAACCACATGAGTCAGGGTTCTCTGATTTTACTCTGGACAGAGCACCCTTTGAAACTGCATCCAGAAGCCTCCTGTCTGGGCAGAGGCTCTGGCTGAGGAGACTAGCTTGGCTTGGTGCAAGGCTCTGCTGCAGCCCAGGTGGCGGCTTCCAGGCTGAGTCAAGAGCAGTCCATCCCAGAGCCCTCATGACAGTAGCTGCTCTAGAGCTGGGGTCCTGTATGGCGGCAACCTGGGCCCACAGAGCCTGGCTTCTTAAATCTCATGGGCTGCAAACTTGAGCAACATAGCCCCCAGATCATCCAGGGAAAGGGGCCTCCAGATAAGGGGAGCCAGAGCTACCCCCCCCCAACTGCTTACAACTTCACAGTGCCTGGAGCAGCACTGTCATACCACTTGGTGACAGCGCTGAGCCACCAGGCCAGCGTAGTGCTCTCAGTGAGGAAGCTGGGCCGGTTGCCAAGGATAGTCTCGTGGCTGGCGCACTGCACAGACACACTGTAATTTGGGTCAGTTGGGCTGTAAATTCAGTTGTTTGGAATCTGATCCTGGGGATACCAAGCTGAGCTCACCAGTCCCTGTACAGCAGAGTGGCTTTCATCTGGCCGTGCCCTAACTCTCAACTACCCCCAGAGCTCCTCCTTTCTCCAGTCTGTCTGCACTCCATGCCATGCTTCCCGGGTGTGTAGGGTGAGAGCCAGCCTTGTGATGAGCAGTTGCCCACCAAGGGCCTGTGAAGAGCCTGCTGGCCTGAGGACTCTGGAAAGACCTTGCTGTATTGCACCCACGTGCACCTGACCCTTTAAAATGCCAGCCTTGGGGACAGCTTTTGTGCTCTTGTGGGGGTGTGTGTTTAACTTAAATGTATAGAATTGCCGGGCGGTGGTGGCGCACACCTTTGATCCCAGCACTCGGGAGGCAGAGCCAGGTGGATCTCTGAGTTCGAGACCAGCTTGGTCTACAGAGTGAGATCCAGGACAGGCACCAAAACTACACAGAGAAACCCTGTCTCAAAAAACAAAACAAAAAAACCCAAACAAACAAAAAAGTATAGAATTAAACACACACACACAAACACACGCTTTTACAATTGTGGGGCGGCGGGAGGCGGGGGCAGAGGTACATATGAGTTCTGTGCCAAGCAGGCCAGAGACTGGGTGCCCCTGGAACTGTGATCACAGGTAGTTGTGAGCTGCCTCGGGTGGGCACTGGGAGCTAAGCCTCCGTCCTGTAGAAGACTACTTAGTGCTCTTGAGCACTAAGCCATCTCTAACCCTGAGGGTGGCCTCTTCCATGTGTCCTGTCAGCTGGCCAGCCCATAGCACCCAGAAGTGGCTTGTGTGTGCTGCTCATCCAGCACCATTGCCAAGGCCAACTAGGGTCATGCTGTGTTTTGGGGTTTTTCTCGGTCAGGGTCTCATGTAGCTCAATCTGGCTTTGAACTCCTGATCTTCCTGCCTCTGCCTCCAACCTCCCACCTCCCACCTCTGTGGCTCTTGAGTCCCTGCTGTCAGAACTGAGCCGGTCCACAGGTCCACAGCTGCTGTGAGCATCACTCTGAACCTCTTCATCCTTCCAAGGTGGTACAGGGATCAGTTGGAACGCTGGCCAGGCCTTTCTCCTTGGCTCCCTGGTTAGTGAGGTGGATGCCTCATTCAACCTGTGCCTCCGTGCGTCATCCTGGAGCCCTTGTCCTTGGAGCAGTAGGTCTGCTTCCTGTCCTCTGGGAAACTTCCATTCCCACATGCACCCCTGGTGATGTCCCAATGAATCCACAAGAACCTGCTCCCGTGATGGAGCTGAGCAGCAGCAAAGCGGCCATGACAAGATGTTGGGAGCCGTGTCCTCAGGCTGTCCGCATCTGTTCCAGGCGTGTGTCTGCAAGACCAGTAGCGCAGGGCCCTCACCGCTCACCAGTGCCCGCAGAGTCCCCAGGGTGAATCACACTTGCAGGTTGGGCATGGATCCAGCAAGGTAGCAAAGACCCAGAGAATGTTCTCAAGGCACCCCAGAGGACAAGAGGAAGCATCAGGGTTCATACACAGTATGGCTTTCACTGTGTGCTAGGTTGTAGGCCCTTGCTGGTTCTCTGAGAGCAGAGTTCATTGGGCAGATTCCCAGCAAATGTCTGTTGTGTGGCCAGGTATCACTGTGGACTAGACTTGGGGTCCAATGGGATAACACCCCAGGTCAGGATCTGCACCCTGTCGGTGCAGTGTTAGCATAGAAATTTGCTGTGGGGTTGGTGCCCACCTGGGGGCAAGCAGTGGGGTCACATGGTCAGGCTCTGAGCTGCTCTGTTTCTCACACCCCATCACATGACCCCAAGTGCTGCAGAGCCTCTCAGCATGATATCCTCTGCAGCCCCCAGAGATCTGACATTGTGTGGAAGGCGGAGCCTGGGTTACTTCCGGTGATGAGCTCTTGGAGTGGGGGTAGGGAGCTTGGAACCTGTCTGGGGACCATTGCTGTCCCTGTCCTGTGAGTGAGAGAATAGGAAGCAGAGGGGGCTTGTTTCCCTGACGAAGACCCGAGCTGTCAGCTCAGGCTGAGGAGAATGCCCAGGTCTGTTGGAGATTTGCTGTGCAGCACTGAGTAAATGTTCACCCTCTCTGGGCTCCCTGCCACAGACTCTAGCACACTGCCTTTTGCGCAGTTCCTGGGCTGAGCCAGTGTTTACATTGTTACAGGATTATGAGCAAAAGCCAGCAGATGCAGCCTGTGAGCCAAAAGCACTGGCTTTCTGGCCCTTTATGGGAAAAAATGGGCCAGGGCCCGCTGCGGGAGGGTCTCTGCTGGCGCTCACTGTCTTTGGGTTTATTGATTGCATCGGTTGTTGGAGCATTCTCTTGTGTCGTCTCACTTAACTCTCGGCAGCTCTGTGGAGCCAGCACCCCCCATTTGGCTCAGCTTGAGCCCGGAGCATTTGGGGACCAGAGGGAAATGGGCTCTTGTGCCTTCCTAAATGGCCAGGATCTGCCAGGGGTGCGTGTCCACCATTGGCCTTGGCTTCAGGCTTCAGGCTGCAGGGTCTGAAGGGCAGTGCAGCACTAAGTGTGGACCCAAGGGGGCTGTGTTGGGCAGGAGCTGGGGAAGGCCCTTGGCAGCCTGGCACAGCCTTGAAGCACTTTGGCCCAAACATCAGAATTTGCTTGTACTGGAACTGACAGCCCCGAAGCAAGTGTGCACATGTGCCATAGAATGTTCCAGGGCAGGGGTGGGAGCAAGGATGCTTTTGTGCTTAGACGTCCACATGAAACTTGTGTAGGCTGTGTATGCTAACGCACTGTGTATGAGGGCCAGGGTGACTTGTGCTGGAGGTGGGCTGTGGGCTGTTGGACCTGACCATGTGGGGAGTTGTGGGCACAGTTTGGGACACTTGGGGTCTTTCACCGCTTCTGTGTTCTCATTGCAGAGGTCTGCTGGCAGCTCCAGCCCAGAAGCCGGAGAAGGTAAGGGATTCTCTAGAACATTGGGCTTGTCCTGGAGCCAAACCTGAATGCTCCCTAACCCCACCCACCCTGTGTCTAGATTCTGACCGTGAGGATGGAAACTATTGCCCTCCAATCAAGCGTGAGCGGACGTCCTCTCTAACGCACTCAGGTGAGTGACAACCTCGTGGGCCAGGGAGGGCCTGCCCCTGGGGCCCACCTGGGCTGAGGGAAGCTGACAGTCACCCTAAAGTGGAGTTGGGAGGTTCCTTGTCAAACTCTGTGGGTATACCAACTGTGAATGTGACTCTCTTTAAGGACATGGTCCTTGGTGTGGACTGGAGGGGACAGTATCCTCACCCATCACGTACCGTGTGTGCACTCACGCAGAGCCAGAGGGCAGTCACTTGTGTTCCCAGCTGAGGGTACATGGTGAGACCAAAGGGTCACCATGCATATGGATGCCGGCCTCTGGCTCTGACCAGTGCAGGAGTGAGACCGGATCGAGGCAGAGAGACTCTGGGAATGCTCCACTGGAGGCTGCAAAGCCCAGCAGCCTCCTCACCCATAGGCCCCCTCAGGTCCGGTGACTGCTGCTCTCCAGGGTGTGCCCTGGTGGCAGGGCCTGCTTCTCCATATAGGCTGTGAGGAGTGTCACCTGGGCCTTATCTCCTGTGCAAACACAGCTTGGAGGCATGGTCTGTCTTCAGTTCCTGAACCACCTCCCCCTTCAGCTGACAGACCTGGGTACTCCCAAACACACAGCTCTTTGCTAGAACTTAACCGAATCAGAGAGGGTGGTTTTTTGTTTGTTTGTTTGTTTTTTTGAGACAGGATTTCTCTGTGTAATAGTCCTGACTGTCCTGGAACTCACTTTGTAGACCAGGCTGACCTCAAACTCACAGAGATTCACCTGCCTCTGTCTCCCAAGTGCTGGGATTAAAGTCGTGCACCACCACCACCTGACTGAGATTCATTGCTATTATTATCTTACTTTTTTTTATTAATTTTTTTTCATTTATTTTACATACCAACCAGTTTCTCCTCCCTCTTCTTCTCCTGTTCCTCTCCCCCACCTCCTTTCTAACCCCCCCCATCTATTCCTCAGAAAGGGGCAGGCCTCCCATGGGAGTCAACAAAGCATGGCATGTCAAGTTGAGGCAAGACCAAACTCCTCCCCCTGAGTTAAGGCTGAGCGAGGCATCTCTGTACAGGGAATACGTTCCAAAAAGCCAGCCCATGGGCTCGGGACAGGTCCTGGTCCCACTGCTAGGGCCCCACAAACAGACCAAACTACACAACTGTCATCCACATTGCAGAAGGCCTAGGTTGGTCCCATGCAGGCTCCCCAGCTGTCAGTCCAGAGCTCCCATTAGCTAGGGTCAGCTGTCTCTGTGGGTTTCTCCATCATGAACTTGATCCCCCTTGCTCATATAATCCTTCCTCCCTCTTGTCAACTGGTCTAGTGCTTGGCTGTAGATCTCTGCATCTGCTTCCATCAGTGACTGGATAAAGGCTCTGTGATGACAATTAGGGTAGTCACCAATCTGATTACAGGAGGCCAGTTCAGGCACCCTCTCCACTATTACTAGGAGTCTTAGCTGAGGTCATCCCTGTGGATTCCTGGGAATTTCCCTGGCACCGGGTTTCTCCCTAACCCCAAAATGGCCCCTCTATAAAGATACCTCTTTCAGCCGGGCGGTAGTGGCGCACACCTTTAATCCCAGCACTCGGGAGGCAGAGCCAGGAGGATCTCTGAATTCGAGGCCAGCCTGGTCTACAGAGCAAGATCCAGGACAGGCACAAAGCTACACAGAGAAACCCTGTCTCGGAAAAAAAAAGCAAAACAACAAAATCTCTTTCATTACTCTCCTCCTCTGTCCTACCCAGCTCAACCAGCCCAGTCCCTCATATCCAGCACCCATTCCCTCCCCTCCATCATGCCCCACCACCTTCCCAGGGAAATCCATGCATTGCTCTTAGGGTTCTCCTTGTTACTTAGCTTCTCTGGGGCTGTAGATTGTAGCCTGGTTATCCTTTGCTTTACATCTAATATCCACTTATGAGTGGGTACATACCATGTTTGTCTTTCTGGGTCTGGGGTACCTCACTCATGATGATTTTTTTCTAGTTGCATCCATTTGCCTGCAAATTTTATGATGTCTTTTTTTTTTTTTTTTTAAATCAATGAGTAATACTCCATTGTGTATATGTACCACATTCTCCTTATCCATTCTTCGGTTGAGGGACATCTAGGTTGTTTCCAGGTTCTGGCTGTTAGGAATAATGCTGCTGTGAACATAGTTGAGCAAGTGTCCTTGTGGTATAATTGAGCATCCTTTGGGTATATGCCCAAGATTGATTTAGCTAGGGTCTTGAGGTAGATTTGTTTCCCAATTTTCTGAGAAACTGCCATGCTGATTTCTAAAGTGGCTGTACAAGTTTGTACTCCCACCAACAGTGGAGGAGTGTTCCCCTTACTCTATATCATCTTCAGCATAGGCTGTCTTGTCTAAGGATGTTGATCAATTCCTTAAATGTCTTTCGGCCATTTGAGCTTCTTCTGTTGAGATTTCTGTTTAGATTGGTATCCCATTTTTTAATTGGATTATTTGGTATTTTGATGTCTAGTTTCTTGAGTTCTTTATATATTTGGGAGATCAGCCCTCTGTCAGATATGGGGTTGGTAAAGATCTTTTCCCATTCTGTAGGCTGCCATTTTGTCTTATTGACCGTGTCCTTTGCCTTACAGAAGCTTTTAGGTTTCAGAAGGCCCCATTTATTTATATACTTATTTATTTATTTGTGGTTTTTCGAGACAAGGTTTCTCTGTGTAACAGTCCTAGTTGTCCTGAAACTCACTTTGTAGACCAGGCTGGCCTCAAACTCACTGAGATCCACCTGTCTCCCAAGTGCTGAGATTAAAGGTGTACGCCATCACTGCCTGGCTGAGGTCCCATTTATTAGTTGTCGATCTCAGTGTCTGTCCTACTGGTGTTATATTCAGGAAGTCATCTCCTGTGCCAATGCGTTCAAGACTACTTCTCACTTTCTCTTCTATGCGGTTCAGTGTAGCTGGATTTATGTTGAGGTCTTTGATCCACTTGGACTTGAGTTTTGTGCAGGGTGATAGATATGGATCTATTTGCAATCTTCTACATGTTGACATCCAGTTATGCCAGCACCATTTGTTGAAGATGCTTTCTTTTTTCCATTGTATAATTTTTGGCTTCTTTGTCAGGTGTTCACAGGTGTGTGGATTTACATCAGGGTCTTCTGTTCGAGTCCATTGGTCCCCATGTCTGCTTTTATGCCAATACCAAGCTGTTTTTATTACTATAGCTCTATAGTACAGCTTGAAGTCGGATGGCGATGCCTCCAGAAGTTCCTTTATTCTACAGGACTTATTTTTTTTTTTTTAAGCTGTCCTGGG
>CABHPQ010163689.1:19075-33308 GCA_902168405.1 Peromyscus aztecus | reverse complement strand
CCTGGGTTCGGTGCGAAGGGCATCAGGATTATGAATGGTCCTGGGTTTGGTGCGAAGGGCATCAGGGTTATAATGTTTCCAGCAGCAGTATGAAGAGCACTGTTACTCATTCTTCAGATGAGGAAACAGGGGCTTTGACAGAGTTAAGCCACACAAGTCACAGCTGCTCTGCCTGACTCTAGTCTCAGCTTTTCAGATACTGCAGACCCAGAGGACACTTGTGTACTCGAGAGTTTACAGGCCTGAGGGAGCCGAGGGTCTGTCCTCAGGAAGACCCGAGGCATGTGGTCAGTGCTGCTCTGTCTCAGTGTTTACAAGTTCCCACCTACTTCCTATGCTACTTTGTGGCAGCCCATGTGTTAGGAGGGCATTCCCTGCCCTGGCAGCCTGGGCAGAGGACTTACCCTGGACTGATCTCACTCTCTCCTCTCTGGATCTGTGCCCTGCGCTGCCCTGGCAGTATGAAGGGAAAGAACGCCAGGCTCCACAATGCGACCAGGGCAGAGCTGTGGCAGCGTTTCCAGCGGCCCCTCAGTGACCTGCAGCTGTGGAAGGCCCTGGCTCAGAGGCTCCTGGACATCACCACCAGCCTGCCGGACCTGCCCTCCATTCACACCTTTCTGCCCCAGATTGAGGTAATCAGGCTCTGTGGGGCCTGGGAGGCTGCTGGCCCAGTGTGTGGCACCTCAGCTACTCTCCCAGGGACAAGTGCATTCCTGGGTCCTTGAGACACCTGGGTCCAGCTCACTGCTCTATGTCAGCCAAGTACCAAGTGTACAGGAAGGGTCACCACTTGTTCTCAGGGACAAAAGTCATCCTTAGTCCTCGGGTAAAGCCAAAGCCTGGTGTGACTTTCATGGATCTTCTCGAAGCTACGTGGAATTTTGTCTCCCTTGGGGACCCCACCACAGGTAGAGGATTAATGATTCTACAAGAGAGCAGTGTAGCAAGCCATTGCCTTTACTGTGTCTTCAGTGAAGCCTGACCAGTGGGAACTTCAAACACAGAGGTGATCAGGTCGATTTCATGGGTCAATGGAGTCATCTGGAACCCAGGCTCTCCTAGCTCCAAGGCGTGTCTCTTTCTGGCCTCCACTTAGCTGCCAAGTAGCGAGCAGTGTTTGTTATTGGTGGGGACAGCACAGGGGCCCAAGGCCTTCCTCCATCACAGCTTTCACTCTGCCAACAAGGAGCTAAAGCCTTCCTGGGAAGCTTTCTTCTCATTGGTTGGGCAGGTCATGTGACCGTCCTTTAAACCAGTGCCTGGCTGAAGATGGTGAAATTGTCATGACTGGCTGTAGCAGTAACACTAACAATTCTAGGCCTTCAGCTGGGCACAAAACAAATGTTGGCTGTTTGGAGAAAGAGGAACGGTTACAGGGAGAGCATTTGGCAGCATCCGCCCCAGAGTCCCTCAACACTGGGGCTTTGATTGGCTCATAAACCCTGCTTTATGCCACTATTGAGCTCTCAGTCCATGAGATGCTCTTGTGTCCAGGGATTTTCAGACACACAGAGCAGACAGAGGCATGAAAATGTGCCAGGCGTCAGCCTCATTTTATATTAGTTTTTGTTCTGATTATAAAAACATGCGTACATTACCCCGAAAATGTAAAGATTTCTGGAAAATTAAACAAAGAGTACCCACCATCCCACAAAGCATAGGACCATCATCAACATATGAGAACATTTCTCCCCCCACTGCTCTGGCTCCTGGGGGTTGCCGGGAGAATCTTTACTCCGGGTTGACCCGCTTCCCCTGGAGAACACTGCTCAGCCTGCAGCTTGGAGCCTGCTCATGTGTGAACTGAGACTGATGCTGGGAATCACTTGGTTGCTCTTTCTCCTTATTCACTGAACCAGGAACTCACTGGTGTGGCTTGTCTTGCTAGCCAGCTTGCTTTAGGGACCCCCCCCCCCACCTCTGCCTTCATAAGCTGAAACTACAGTTGGGCCACCATGCCCATCCAGCATTTATTTGGGTTTCTTGGGATTCAAACTCAGATTCTCAGGCTTGTTCAGTAAGCACCCCAATTGTTGAGCTGTCTCCCCAACTTCAATCCCTCCCTAATTATTTATTTATGTTATTTAGTTTTTTAGTTTTTGAGACAGGGTCTCACTTTGTAAGCCTGGCTAGCCTGGAACTTACTATGTAGACCAGGGTGGTCATGAACTCACAGAGATCCACTTGCCTCTGCCCTCTGATGCTGAGATTGGAGATGTGTATAATCAAGCCCAGCTCCATAGTTATTGACAGCAGGACATGATCCTTCCTCACAAGGGTTCAGCAGATCCCTTCTCCCATGCTTAGGGGCTGAAGGATGCTGTTTTTTTTTTTAAGTTGAAAAACAAATTTAATTATGTGTATGACCATGTATGGGTATGTGCATGTGAGCACAGGTGCCCAAGGAGACCAGGGCAAGAGATCCCCCCTGAAGTTGGAGTTGCAGGTGGGTGCTGGAAATTGAACTCAGGTCCTCTGCCACAGTAGTGTGCTCTCTTAACCACTATGCTATCTTTGTGGCTCTGGTGGTCATCTTTCTAAATTTTTTCATTATATTATTTTTTGTGTAGGGATGTTTTGCCCATGTGTGTGTCTATGCACCACTGTGTGCCTGGTGCCCACAGAAGCCAGACGAGGGCATCAGATCTCCTGGAAGAAGAATTACAGACACTTGTCAGACATTCTGGAGGTGCTGGGAATCGAACCCAGTTCCTCTGGAAAGGTAGCCAGTACTCTTAGCGGCTGAGCCGTGTCTCCAGCCTCTGATGGTCGCCTTTTTTAGATGATCCTCATGAGCATCTATGAAATAATCTCAAATGAAACTTGTGTGTACTACAAACCTCAATTTTAGGTCAGACCATCCTAAACCTGTCCTTTTATTTGATGAAATCCATCCAGATCTTTTCATGTGATAGACAGAAAATCTAATTAATTTACAGTTTTTGTGTATTTAGGATCATGTCATACAGCTGTGGACTATGATGTAATGGCTCATGTTTGTAATCCCAGCACTGTGGAGACACAGGCAGGACAATTTCTGTGAGTTCAAGACCAGCCTAGGCTATGTAGTAATCTGCAGACCAGCCTGAGCTACAGAGTAAAACCTTGTGTTAAAAAATAAAAAATTCGCCTTTAATCCTAGCACTCGGGAGGCAGAGGCAGGCGGATCTCTGTGAGTTCGAGGCCAGCCTGGGCTACCAAGTGAGCTCCAGGAGAGGTGCAAAGCTACACAGAGAAACCCTGTCTCAAAAAACCAAAATAAATAAACAAACAAATAAATAAATAAAATAAATAAATAAAATAAAAAATTCATGTAGAGTGAGTAGAAAATTTCTTAATAAAGAAAAATGAAAAAAAGAACTGAACTTGGATAACTATATGGCATTTAAATAACAAAGAATGTGATACCAAACCCCATAGTAAAATAAAATTACTGGTCTTGACTAGTTTCTGCTATAAAAAAAAAAAATAAATAAAATATCTATTGTCTCATAGTTCTCAAGGCCAGAAGTCCAAAGCAAGGTATTTTCAGGAAGATCTGTTGGTGATGGAGGGTCACTGTGGGAAAGTGGTTCTCAACCTGTGGGTTGCGACCCCCACTGGATATTCTGCATATCAGATATTTACATTACGATCCCTAGCAGTAGCAAAATTACAGTTATGAAGTAGCAACGAAAATAATTTTATGGTGGGGGAGTCACCACAACATGAGGAACTGTAGTGAAGGGTTGCAGCATCAGGAAGGTTGAGAAGCACTGGTGTAGACACATGGAGGATCAAGCCGGTGAGGTGTGAAAGGCCAGCTCTGGGGCACCAGCTTAGAAGCAACAGGCAGGCAGAGCTGTGATCCAGGCGAGAGAGGCTGAGCCTGTGCCATAGCTGCTGGTGGTGACGATGGAGGGCACACGGGTTTCCCAGACAGGAAAGGGGATGAAGTGTTCCTTGGCCTTTGATAATGAGATGGGTGGGGGTGGGTAAGAGAAAATCAACATGGATCCTGAAATTCAGGACCTTCCAATGTATTCCCACCTGTCTGCTTCCACTGTGCTGCTTCTCCAGATGCCTGCAGAGTCACAGCTCCCGTGCAGCAACAGTAGGAATTGTGAGCTTGGGCCTACCTGGCTGTCTGAGGTGCATGGGTACCTTGTCTCCCACAGGCGGCCCTGGCAGAGAGCTCCCGGCTGAAAGAGCAGCTGGCAATGTTGCAGCTGAAGACAGACTTGCTGGGTAGCATCTTCGGCCAGGAGAGAGCAGCCGCTCTCCTGGAGCAGGTGGCAAGTTCTGTGAGGGACAGAGACTTACTGCATAACAGCCTTCTGCAGAGGAAAAGCAAACTACAGGTGAGCATCAGCCGCTTCACCCTGGAGCTTGGCCAGGGGGCGGGCACAGCCCTTCTTGGTATTTTGATTTCAGCTCCACCCCTGCCCAGTGGCTCTGGATGTATGCCTCTGTTTCCCACAATCTCAGGTTCTGTGTCTATGGACAGGGCAGGACTCTCATGTGACCCCTCTCACTGGTTCCCTAGTCACCTGTCTGCTGCTGGTCACTCCTAACCCTGTTCCCTAGGTTTCAATCAAGCCACACTGTCTTCTGTAGAGCTGATGGACAAAAAAAGATGGGGTGGGGGAGATGGTTCAACCAGTGAAGGTGTTTGCTGCTCATTCTCTACCAGATTTCAGCCCCCAGGGCCCAGATGGTAGGAGGAGAAATCCAACTCCTACAGTGGTCATCTGACCTCCACATGTTTATGTGTGTGCGCGTGCATGTGCACATGCATACATACACACATATAAATTAAATGTAATAGAAAGTGCAGATACAAGCATTTGCTAACTTTAACCAACCATGATCCTAGGAGTGATTGTAGGCAGAGTTTTTCATCAGGACCACTGGCCAGCTCCCAAATAACCACACAGACTTAATATTAATTATAAATGATCAGCTGATAGTTTAGGCTTGTTACTAACTAGCTCTTAGAGCTTAAATTAACCCATATATTTCTTATCTACTCTCTGCTATGTGGCAATACCTTTTTTCACCACTGCATGTTCATCTTGCTTCTCTCTGTGTCTCCTGGCAACTCCCCCCTCTTCTCCCCAGGCTCTCTTTTTGTCCACAAGTCCTGCCTAACCTTTTCCTGCCTAGCTATTGGCCAGTCAGCTCTTTATTAACCGATGAGAGTAATACATATTCACAGTGTACAAAAAGATTGTTCCACAGCGAGTGAATATTATTAATGGCATGTTTCTGACTGCAATAAGTCAAAGCAATGGCTTGGCACTCTGCAGACAGCCAGTTCTAGCTGCCAAATGTTTGCTGAGTGGCCAGTAATGATGATGATAATAATAGTTACGGTCTACAGGTGTTGGCTCTGAGCCAGGCACCTGTTAATCTTTGTCCAGCTGACACTATGGGGGAGGTGCTGCCAGTCTCCCTGTTTTACAGGTGAGGAGAGTCTGTCAGGTATCTCATGGTGGAGGGGTCAGGGTTCAGGCTGCGTCACTTGACTCCAAGCCAGCAATCTCACTTCATCAGCACGATAAGGCAGGGTTGCCAGAGCTGGGGGAACCAGGAAGGAAGTGAAGTCTCCACTCTCAAACCATGGCGGCAGCTGGCGGAGACAAGCACACATGGACAGTTACAGGAGGTGTCTGCAGAGCAGTCTCAGCAAAGCTCCAGATCGTGGTTCTCAACCGTCCTACTGCCTCAGCCTTTTAATACAGTTCCTCATGATGTGGTGACCCCCAAGCATAAAATTATTTTTGCTGTGACTTCTTGACTGTAATTTTGCTACTGTTGTGAATCATAATGTAAATATCCATGCTGTCCAATCATCTTAGGTGACCCCTGTGAAAGGTTCATTTGACCCCAAAAGGGTCTCGACCCAAAGGTTGAGAACCTCTTGTCAACAGGCTGCTGCTGCAAGGGCCTAGGCAGTGAAGATGCCGGTGTCTGTCAGGCAGTCGGCCCAACTCTGCCTCTATAGCAGGGAATCAGAAGGAAATGAGTAGGCGGGGGCCGTATTCTAACAAAACCTTATCTACGAACAAGCTTCTGGAGAGATTTGGTGTGTGGGGGAGGGCTGTTCTTGAGGACCATGGCTAAAGTGTGGTAAGAGAACACTAGAGTGGCCCATCAGGAAGTGTTTCCTGGAGGAGGTGGATCAGTAGAGAGAGAGCAGCCCAGCCCAGTGTCAGGTCTTACAAGGTGCCATGAGGAAAATGCTTCATTTGTAGTTCTATTTGCAGAGCCTGCTCGCCCAGCACAAGGACTTCGGGGTGGCTTTTGACTCCTTACACAGGAAACTCCTAGACCTCCA
The DNA here is from genome assembly GCA_902168405.1 of Peromyscus aztecus. Taxonomy (NCBI): domain Eukaryota; kingdom Metazoa; phylum Chordata; class Mammalia; order Rodentia; family Cricetidae; genus Peromyscus; species Peromyscus aztecus. The sequence continues at coordinate 26,986 of CABHPQ010163689.1, read as the reverse complement.
AGCCAGGATCCAAGCAGAGAAAGGACTTCAGCGGGACCTTCCTGGAAAGCAGGTTCAGCTCCTAAGGTTGCAGGTGAGGAGTGACTGTCACCCGGCACACGGTTGTCTGCGCGGGAGCTCCTCCTTCTGGCAGCAAGGTGCAAAGCAGTCGCCAGCCTGAGCCTGAGGTTCTTACTGGGGATCTGCCTTGGGTCTCAGCAGAACCTCTGCTTTTTCAGCTGACAGTTCCTGGCCCCAGCGGGGCTGTTAGCACCCCCGAGCCGCTGAGTCGAGTCTAACTGAGCGACAAGCAGTTCTTTTGTTTGCCCCTGGGTTCTGAAGTCTGAACAACGGCACTCAGTTCAGTTCTATTTGGTTTGGTACTCCAGCTGATGGGGTTGTGCCGTCCACATTCAATATGGGTTTTCCCTCTTCGGTTAATCTTATTTGGAAACACCCCCATAGACACACCTAGAGGTGTCTCCTAGATGATACAAATCCAGTCAAGTTGAAAATTGAGATTAACTGTCGTATGAACTATTTTTTGTGAGTACGGAGACTTTCAGTTGAATAAACCAATTTTGCGATTAGGAAGATATGTTTTATATCATGTGTGGACTGCATGCAGGCAGGTCATTGGTAATCGCCAGCCAACTGAGGAGTTTTACTGGTTTTTATCATGCACATGACACAGTGTTTATTGTTTCAAACCCAAACACCATTCCTGTATAAGCTGACAGCATTCTCTGGAAAACATTAAGTGTGGTACATTTGAGGCTTTAACACTAAAGTGGGTATAATTCTTCATAACAGCCAATGGTCACCAAGTGAGAGTCCAGACGTGAGTTTCTTTCCCAAGATGCTGTCTGGTCTTTCCTATAGTTTATTTTAATAATGCTCCAGGATATTTGTGTCTGAATTTTAAAGATTCATTTGCCCTGAGAAGGAATCTATTGGACCACCCATGTGGTGCAGCCACTGATAGAGAGAACATGCTATCCTGGGAACCCCAACCAGGGACTCTCCCACTCAGAGTCCCTACCCCACTGGGCCCCCAGGATGGAGGGTCTTCTGGATGGAGGGTCTTCTCGGATGGAGGGTCTCCTGGATGGAGGGTCTTCTGGGATGGGGGGTCTCCTGGATGGAGGGTCTTCTGGATGGAGGGTTTCCTGGGATGGAGGGTCTTCTGGATGGAGGGTTTCCTGGGATGGAGGGTCTCCTGGATGGAGGGTTTCCTGGGATGGAGGATCTTCTGGATGGAGGTTCTTCTGGGATGGAGGGTCTTCTGGAATGGGTAGTCTTCTGGGATGAAGGGTCTCCTGGGATGGAGGGTCTTCTGGATTGAGGGTCTTCTGGATGGAGGGTTTTCTGGGATGGAAGGGCTTCTGGATGGAGAGGCAGGTGGCCAAGCTCACTTGTTCTTCTCTCTCTATAACAGGGCCTGCAGGAAGAGGGTCTCGATCTGGGAACACAGATAGAAGCTGTGAGGCCTCTTGCCCAGGAGAACTCTAACCACCAGCACAAAGTGGACCAGATTTCCTCTGACCAGCAAGTCCTGAAGAGGTCCCTGGAGGTAAGGGACCAGTGAAGGGCCGAAGCAGCGAGGTCCAGGTCTTAGAATCCTACACTCCTGGGTCCTTTCTCCTTCCATCCTCTTTTCCTTCCAACCTCTCTTTCTTCTCATCCTCGCTTGTGTAGCTTCTGGTTGTTGAGCTATTTCTGTATGGCGGCTGCTGTTCCGGGCTCCCGTGGTGGAGGCAGCTCACACCGACAGACAGTGCCCTGCTTTCCTGGGGGCTGGGTGGATGGGACAGTGAATCAGCAAGTGAGTGAGTGATGCCAGGGTTTCACATTGTGATGAGGGCCACAGATGGAGAACAGAAAACGCTGCCTTGTCTCTTCTGCCTGAGTGGGTGGGTACACAGTTGTTGTTTGTGTCCCCGGCCCTGGTGGCCTCAGAGCCTTGTTGGCAGCGCCCTCTAGTGGCCCTCTGAGCACTTTTTGGTGCACAGGATTGATTCTACTTCGTGCAGTCTGATGGATGCTCAGAACCCCAGACTTCTTGACAACTAACAAGAAGCTATGCAAGCTCCAGGCTCCCTACACACCCTGATTTAGACAGGCTTGGGTCGTCCTGCTTTTTAATTAAGCCTCAGGGAGTTCAAACTGATCCCTGGCCACACCTCAAGAAAATTCAGTGCTAGGCTAACTTCTTCAGCCCACCTGGCCCTGTACACCCAGTTTCCATAGCAAACACCTTCTTTACCACCCTGAAGCTAACAGGTGGGCACACCACTCTCACAGACAATCTAGAAATGTCTAGAATAGAGAGAAATTCTTAAAGAGACATTATAATCACATCATAGATAAGTGGCTACAGATAGCTCTGGTCATAGGAGAGGTCAGGAAATATTCCCTTTATACCACAACCACTGAAGTCACATCAGGGAGCATGGCCAGTGGTACCTCTAAGGAGTGAGATAAAATCTCGACCAAACCAAAGCAAAGCCCTTTGTGTATAGGACGGGTGTGCTCCCAGACAAGCCAGTAGCCTTGTTAGAACTTCAGAGACCTCCTTGCACCTGTGTGTGGAGTTAGACCCTGTCTCAGTTAGGGTTTCTATTGCTGTGAAGAGACACCATGACCACAGCAACTGATAAAGGAAACATTTAATTGGGGCTTGATTACAGTTCAAAGATTTAGTCCATTACATCATGGTGGGACATGGCAGCATGCAGGCAGACATGGTGCTGGAGAAGGAGCTGAGAATTCTACATCTTAATCTTCAGGCCACAGGAAATGAACTGGGTCTACACCGAGCATAGCTAGAGCATCTGAGACCTTAAATCCCACCCCCACAGTGACACACTTCGTCCAACATGGCCATACTTCTTCCAACAAAGCCATACCTCCTAATAATGCCACTCCCTATGAGCTCATGGGGGCCAGTTACACTCAGACTACCACAGAGCCCAACCCCAGGCCATGGCAAATAGACTTTTAATCACTGTGGATATGGGTGGGTGTGAGACAGTTTTGTGGGATGTGGGGCAGTTCTGTCTCCCTCCCTCCACGGAGTGGGAGCACCTTACATTGTCTGCTACTTTTGGCCCCCACTCCACTCTCAGCCCCAAATGCTTCCCCAGGAGTCTCCAGGAAACAGATGATGCCATACACCGAGGACCTAAGGAGCCCTGTTGGCCTAAGCGACTCCTTGGGTCTGGATGAATTCACTAATCTGCTCAGTAAACTTGGATCTGTAGTCCCAGGGATAAAGGAAGGGGGTAGAGAGATAGGGCACTGTTCCCGGCTTCTAGAAGCCCCTAGAACTCCAAATGTCAGCTCCAAGAACTGTATGCAAATCATAAGCTAGGTCAATCGTTAGAGGACACATTTACTGGGTGTCATTAGTGGTCGCAAGAGGGTGACATCCCATCATGCTTCTGTAAAGGGAAACTGTCCCCCTTATTCAGACATTCAGCGCTTGTTAAGTCTAGTGAGTGTAAACTCCCCCTTCCCTCACAGTCAAGTGGCCTTCATGTCCTGTCATCCTTGACAGAATGTCTGACAAAGACAACATTAGAAAGGTTTGCTTTGCCTCACAGTTCCAAGGTGTAGCCTCTCACGGTTCAGGAACCGCAGCGGCAGGAGCTTGGAGCAGCCAGCCTCACCGTGTCTTCAGTCAGGAAGTAGAGAGAGATGGACTCTGGAGCCCTGTGGACCAAGCTGGCCTTGAACTCACAGAGATCCAATTGCTTCCAGTTTTCTCCTTTTTCATGTAGTCCTGGGCCCTGGCCCGTGGAGTAGGGCAGCTCACATTTATGGAACTTCTCACCTCAGTTAACTGAACCTAGACAATCATTTAGAGCCTTTTTTCCATGGTGATTCTAGATCAGGTCAAGCAAGATTAACTATCACATCCACAGGGAGCATGCTCCTTTGTCAGAGGCCACAGGTCCCTATGGCAGGAAGCCATTGGGGGTGATTAGTATTGGTACCTAGGTCCTGGCACTGCGTTTGAGGCCATCTTTGATGGGTTGTTGAAAGTAGGTGCAGTATGTGGGATGCTGAACCCTACCCCCCATTGGGCTTATAGCCCCTTGGCAGGGGCCTGGCATCCCTATCTCCGCAGTGATTTTTTTTCTTTTTTTTTTTAGATACAGGGAGATAGGGTCTTTGGAAGCCCAGCACAGAGGCATGAGACCTTCAGGGTAATGCATTGAGAATACTGGCAGGGGGCCGGAGTCTGAGTGATTCATGGTGGGCTGGAAAGGGGGCTCAGAGAGTCCCAGGCAAGGGGGCCAGAAGAATGGAGAACGGCCATCCTTCTGAGGACAGTGCCCAGCTTTCTTGGAGACAGAGAAGAGAAAGGCTCATGATTCAGATTTCTGAAAAACTAACAGGCCTAGGAAACAGGATCTAGGAATAGAGGCAGCCCCCCCCCCCACTCCAAAAAAAAGCAAGGTCGCTTTGAAAACCTTTATACAGAGTCAATCATATACAGAAAAGAAAGCATGTTGGCATGGCTCCATGAATCTTAAAGAACAAACAGACCCATGTAAGGATCCCCAGACAAAACCTAGGGTGACACCAGCCTGCCCCATGCCCCACCCCCATGTACTGTCCATCGCTTACCCTCAGCCCTGACCTCAGAGCTGTTTGCTCCACCCCTCCACACCATGCTTGTAGATTCCTCCACAATGCTGCAGGGGGTCACAGGCTGCCCATTCTTTTTAAAGACTATTTTTATTTATCCTTTGATAATTTCATACATGTGTACAATAAATCTTCATCATATCCACCCTACTCCCCATACCACTCCTTCTGAATCATCCCCAACATGTCCCCCCCCACACACACACCTTCATCCCCTCTTCTTTTTTTAAAATTGTAATCCACTGAGTAGTTAGTGCTGCCCACATGGGGATAAGTGTGGGGCCATCCCCTGAAAATGGACAGCCTACAAGAGGCCACACCCCAAATAAGAAATGACTCCACATCCCCCAAGATCCTTCAGCTGCCAACCACTCCTAAGGTAGGGGTGGGGCCTCATGAACTCCTCTCTTATCCAAGCTGTAGTATTAACCGGCTTGGTTTTGTACCGGTAACTGCAGCTGCTGTGAGTCCATGTGTTTACCAGCCATATCATGTCATAGCATCCTTCCCATCCTCTGGCTCTTACATCCTTTCTCCCCCATCTCCTGTGGTGGCCCCTAATACTTGTGGGGGGCATATAGGCGGGTCTAGGTATCGTCTGTGGGGTATCATCTGCAGTCTGCCTCAAGCAGCATTCAGACCCCCTGACTGTGCCGCAGGACCTTGTGGACAGGTGTCAGCAGAGCGTCCGAGAGCACTGCACCTTCAGCCACCGGCTCTCAGAGCTGCAGCAGTGGGTCACCATGGTCACCCAGACGCTGGAGACACACCAAGGGGATGTGCATCTGTGGGATGCTGAGTCCCAAGAGACTGGACCTGAGGTAAGGTGCTGGGTCATTCTCTTGCCTGCATTCGCCTCAAGCATTCTGGGTGACCTTCATACTGGGGTACAGAGGTTCCCCCAACTAGTACCTCACCTGTGTATATGTCCATCCATGTGTCCCACAGAGGCTGCTGGCTGAAATTCCAGAGAGAGAGGTCCAGCTGTCCCTGCTCCAAGCACTGGGACAACTTGTGATGAAGAAGTCTTCTCCAGAGGGGGCAGCCGTGGTCCAGGAGGATCTGAGGAAGCTAATGGAGTCTTGGCAGGCCCTGCGGCTGCTAGAGGAGAATCTGCTGAGGTAAGGGTCTTCCTTGCTCCCCACTTTGTCCCAGACAATGCCTCCTCATCACCTAGGGTCCCTAGAGCATCTGACTGAGGCTGAGATGTATGCCAGCCATGGTGCCAGGAATCTGGGGATATCCCCATCTTTGGTCCAGTTAGTGATTCTGGTAGGGTTCTGAGGATTGGAGGATGTCTCTCACTAGGGAGTTAGCCTCCAGCCTGTTCTTGCCTGAGCTTACTTCTCTAGCTGCATCGATAGGTACATGTGCCTTGCTGGTATGGTAAAGTGGGTTTGAAGTAAGAAATGGCATGAATGTGTCTGGGAAGCCTTCTGATGGTCCCCAAAGGTGACTGCTAAAAAGTTCTTCTTCTTCTTCTTCTTCTTCTTCTTCTTCTTCTTCTTCTTCTTCTTCTTCTTCTTCTTCTTCTTCTTCTTCTTCTTCTTCTTCTTCTTCTTTCTCCTCTTCCTCCTCTTCCTCCTCCTCCCCCTTCCTCTCAAGATTCATTTATTTATTATGTATACAGTGTTCTGCCTGCATGTATGCCTGCAGGCCAGAAGAAGGCACCAGATCTCATTACAGATGGTGTGAGCCACCATGTGGTTGCTGGGAATTGAACTCAGGACCTCTGAAAGAGCAGTCAGTGCTCTTAACTGCTGAGCCATCTCTCCAGCCCCAGCTGCTAAGTTCTTAACCATGGTGAATCTCCAAAGTTTCCTTGGTGCCCTGGTACTATTGCTTCTCCTGGGACCTGATGGATGCTCAGCACGTGGCTGCCTTGAGTAAGTGTATTTTTCTTCCCAGTCTCATCAGAAACCAGCAGCTGCAGAGGACAGAAGTGGACACGGGGAAGAAACTACTCTTCACCAACAACATCCCGAAGGCTGGCTTTCTCATCAACCCCCAGGACCCTATTCCCAGGCATCGGCATGGGGTGAGTCTGTCTCACAGGCTTTGGGAGAAAGGTCAGATCCTGTGTCAATTGAGGAGGTGGGGGCCTCCATCACAGCTCCCTCCCTGCCCTGGACCACGTGCTTAGCTCATAGGATATATCTACTTTCTTGTTACTTGCCCCTGATGTGACCTCAGAAGTAATCAATTGCTAAAGGACTGAGGGTCTTGGAGGTCTAAGAGCTCAGAGGTCCCAGATCACATTAGAAGGTCAGGAACACCCCTGGACAAGACTGGCCCTCATTTATCTGAGCCCCTGCAGCAGCCTGTGTTGGGAGAGGACTGGGCTTTAAAACTTACTGCTGACCCCAGATAGCAAACAGGTCGGAGATGCAGGTCCTGACCCAGCAGGTTGATTCTGCATGGCTAACAAGCACCAGGCACATGATCTGTGCTGCTGGGCTCTGAAACACAGCATGAGAGACGACAAAGGAGCGGGGGTCCAGGCATTTAAGCAGGGTTTTAAAAGGTATGGCATATGCTGGCAGCTAGGCTGGATGCTATGCCCAGTTCTGGGGTGAGGAAGCCCTTCTAGGGATGATGAAATATCAGTTGAACCCTCAAGACTGAGTGTGAAAAGGAGGGGGAAGCATTGTCTTAATTACTTTTCTATTGCCATGACAAAACACCATGATGACAGTAACTTAAAAAAGAAAATATTTATTTGGGATTTACAGTTAGAGTTCATGACCACTGATGCTGGAGCAATAGCTAAGAGCTCACATCTTGATCCACAAGATGAGGCAGAAAGAGCTAACAGGGGATGGCCTGGCCTTTTGAAACCTCAAAGCCCACCTCCAGTGATACACTTTCTCCAAAAAGGCCACGCTACTAATTACTCCCAAGTAGTTCTACCAACTGGGAACCAAGCATTCAAATATACGCGCTTATAGGGACCATTATCATTCAAACCACCACAGGCATGTTCTCAGTAGAGGGGGTTGTAGATACAGAGACCCAGAGGGAGCAGAAGTTCAAGGTACCGGGATGCAGCTGCAGGCTGCACCAGGGAGGGGGCGGGGAGAAGCTCAACCTTGGAGGAGCCTGTAGAACTGGAACCCAGGGCTCTCCAGCCACATCAGGGAAGAGTAGGGCACTACCAAGAGATAGGGAAGGACTTAGCTGGACTGGCTTTCATTTCACCCTGCCCACATCTCCACAAGAATGGAGGAAAGATGACCACTGGGTAGGTGTCCTGGTCAAGGATGATGACCACTGGGT
>CABHPQ010163689.1:0-18294 GCA_902168405.1 Peromyscus aztecus | reverse complement strand
TCCATCCATGCATCTCTCTATCCATCCATGCATGCATCCATCCATCCATCAATGATCCATTTATGCATGTATCCATCCATCCCACTTTATATTTCTCTATTTGAAAAATATCACCACTGATCGCTTGACTCCAGTATTGGTTGACTGCCACTGTGCCATAGGCCACCATAACAGCGAGTTGCTTAAAACAATAGCTATTGTTTAATTCGTGACTTTGACACTTGGTGATTTGAGCTCAGCCTGGTTTCTGCCAATTCTGGGGCTCAAGACACATATTCTGGACAATCTTATGTCAGATATGGAACAACTAGGTAGCTCTGGTGCGGGGCTGGAAGTTGGTGGAGACAAACATGACGTGGACCACGCGTGTCTCATTCTCATGTGGGACAGCCCAGACCACTCAATGCCTAGAATAGGAACTTGCATGCTAGTGTCACATGGATTCTTCTGTGTTCTGCTGCACAAAGAAAGTCAACAGGCTATCTCAGATTCAAGGGATGAGAAAGAGACTCCGGCCCTTGATGTAAAGTCAAAGGTGTTGCAGGCAGGGGAGAGGGAATCACATGCTTGTATTTCGTCTACCACTACTCTGTCCTCCATGCCATCTTGTTAGTCTTGGTCTGTTTCTATTGCTAAAATGAAATACTCCAGACTGAATAATTCATAACCAACAAGAATTTCACCACTCCAAAGGCTGGAAAGTCCAAGTATCAGAACCTAGCAAGGTTTCCTTCTTGTGTCATCATATGGCCAAAAGATGGAGGAGGCACGAAGAGGCAAAGGGATCTTAAAAAGGCCTTTTTGTGACAGTACTAGTCCCATCCTTGAGGGTCATTCATCCCACCCTTGGGCCAGGTCATCTCTCAAAGGTCCCATGTCCCAATACTGTCCACATGGATCTGGGAAGGGACAATCATTCAACCCATAGCAGTCATCAAACCCTTCTCAAGTCCATTTCCTGGATGTTTCTGTTCCCTCTGCATTTTCTGTTCACGTGACCACGGCAGCAGCTTCCTCCCTGCTCTCCTTTCTGGTGGAGCGTCACCCAGGTCATGGCTCCTTCTGCAAGTAGCCATGACCCAACAGAATCACTAATCTGACCTCGACCCCCTGATGAAAGCATTTTATTACGGAGTTCAAACCTACGTCATTGTCCAAGACCTCCTTAATCAAGTCCACTCTTCCTCTCCTCTCTTTTATTTATATGACATCTCAGTGATAGTTTAGGGTCCAATTTTCTTCTTATTTATCCTGCTTGGCAATCATTGTGACTGCATTTGTGATGTGGGGCCTTTATGGAAATAATCTGGCAAGATTTCGTAAAATATCACCTTTGCCTTGATGTCTTTTTCTCACATGTCGTTGAAATCCACATTTTTTTCTTCCCACCTGTATTTTTTTTTATCTGTTTCTTTTGCATATTTTTCACCCTTGACTCAGAGTGTTGAATTCTGAATATTTTTTTTCTGACTCAGCTTCCACCTGACTTATTCTCTTTCTGGCTGTGTCTCATTTGCTATTACGTATGTCTGTTAAGATCTTAACTTTGGTTGTCATGGCAATCTGTTTTAGAACTTCTATTTGGTTCCCTTTGGTGTCTGGTTGGTTACATTCTTGATGAAATGTTTAAGCTTTGTCTTTTAATTCCTTGAACTGTAACCCACCATAATCACACTGCCTAATAATTCTGATACCTCCAGGCATTTAGGAATATTTCTGTCACATATTTCTGCTTCTCATTCTTGGTGTCATATATTAATGTGTGGTTACTTTTTGTCCTGAACAAAATATACATAAAACTAATTTGGGAGTTAGGATAATTTCTTCCTCCAGAGAGAATTCTTTTTTCTATTTCTGAGAAGTGGGGGCTTTATGATTCTGGGACCACTGAGTCCAAGTTCAAGTCTTGTAGTTCCCTGGACCACTAAGATGATCTGGAGCTAGGCTGTGAATAAGTACGCTCAAGGCCCAGATTCACTAATGGCTCCCTTTACTCTGAGAATAAGCGTGCAGACATCTCATCTACAAAGGGAATGACAGGTCCCTTCCTCTGCAGAGCCCAGGCTTTGACTCTTACCACCTTAACCTTGGGAGGCTGCAGAAACATAGATTGGTACAAAGCTGGTATCATTCCCTCTAGGTTGGAAAAAATCCTAAGGGCAAAAGGAGGTCTGAAGAGGTCTTGCTTCTCTGTGTTCTTATCCATCCCCAGAGCTTCTGTGGTGGCTTGGTTTTCTTTGCAGTGCTGGGGATAGAACCCAGGGTCTCAGACATGCTAGCCATGTGCTCTGCCATGGAGATGCACTTCCACCCGCTTGAGTTTTGTCCTGACTAGCCCCCTCCCCTATTCGTTAGCCCATTGATGGCTTTGAACATTGTGCTATATTCTCAGTGCATGGCTCATCCTGCTGATGGAGCTGCACATCACCAGCAAGTCTTCCCACCTACCCATCCCCAACTCAGATCTGTTTCCCACCCTCCACTCCAGTCATATCAACAATGACTTCTTACCCAGCATGCACCATGGTAGGTCCTGAGCAGCTTAGCCAGGGTCCAAACCTGGGGCTGAAGCCTAGACTCCGACCTGTAGACCTCTCATCCACTCCACATCACACCACCACTCGGGACTCCTGGGAAGAGGAAGTGTCATCCTACGGGAGAGCTGTGGTCTACTTAGATAGAAAAAGTCTACCCAACTTAACATCAACTCTGCTGGCCTCAGAAATACCAACAGAGTGGCTTGCTCCATGATGACCACTTTGTGATGGTGACCACTCGTGGTCCTGGAATGTCAATGTTAAAAGTAAACACTGTGGGGTGTTCTCTAAGATTCTGGATGCATAGATGAAGGCTGGAAAGATGTCTCAGAGGTTAAGAGAACTTGCTGCTCTCAGACAACCTGGGTTCAGTTTCCAGCATCCACATGGTGGCTCACAGCCATCCATAACCCCAATTCCAAGGGATCTGATGCCCTCTTCAGATCTCTGCAGGCACCAGGCATACTCATAATGCACATATATACACGCAGGCAAAACATGCATACACATAAAATAAATACTTCTAAGACCAAACATGCATACACATAAAATAAATACTTCTAAGACAAAACATGCATACACATAAAGTAAATACTTCTAAGACCAATTTTTGAAAGAATATTTGTTTTATGTGTATGAGTGTTTTACTTGCATGTATGTCTGTGCATCACGTGGGTGCCTGGTAGCCTTGGAGGGCAGAAGAAAGCATCAGATCCCTTGAGACTAAAGTTAAAAATAGTTATGAGGCAACATTTGGGTGCTAAGAATTGAACCCAGGCCCCTGCAAGAGCAGGTATTACTCTTAACCATCAAGCCGTCTCTCCAGCCCTAAAAACATTTCTTTAAAAACTTGCTTGGATGAGAGTCTCGTGTTACTGGTCCTGTGTACATCTCCCAGCAAGCCTCAGGTGGCCCTTGATTGGTGTATTCTTACCAGCCACGTGGGGTTCTTGGGCCACTGGGCAGCTGAGGCATAATGCTGCCTTTCTCTCAGGAGCTGGAGGCCCGAATTCCAGAAGGCCAGCATCTCTTTGAGAACCTGCTCCGTCTCAGGCCAGCAAGGGACCCCTCCAATGAGCTGGAAGATCTGCGCTATCGTTGGATGCTGTACAAGTCCAAACTCAAGGACTCTGGCCACCTGCTGGTAGGTGCTGGGGGTAAAGGTTGGGGGTTCCAGGAGGCAACCATGGCTTGGGGAGACAGAGCTGAACCTATTTAGTTCATTCCGGTACATCCATATACCAGGCCAATGGGACTGCTCAGAGGGAGAGGGACACTCTTGGGTCTTAGGCATGTGAGTTATGTCATATCATTTGTCCATCTTACCTCCCATGAGGCTAGAGTCCTGTGAGTAGTGTATACAGATCTCTTACTTCTGCCATGTTGGAGTTTTATGTGCATTTTCCATTTGGGCCTATAGCCACCTTCTGCTGGAGTATCTGCACCTCATTCTCCAGAGGGGATAGCTGAGTCCCACCCCTGACCCCAATGCTAGAAGCTCGGGTCATAGTTCTTCACCAGCAGAGGCAACATTCTGTTACATCTCTGTGGTGTGGCGCTGCCACAGGTTTGCATGAGTTGGAGGCCAGCAGTCCTGAGACTCAGCCCTCCCTTCCTCTGACCTTGACCTAGCGCTTTTATCTCCTGGATTTCCTGTCTCCTACACAAACCATGGATAATGATAGCCTTTGTTAAATGCTGTGGTCTCCTAACACGCCCATCCAGGAGAGGGGTCTCCTTCCCTCTAGACTGTTGACAGCAATGTGAGACAAAGAAGTTAAGTTTCCTAGGCCCAGGAAGGAATAGGGGAGATGGCCTCCTAGAGCTCCCCTTTCAGGCCTCAGAGCCCAGAAGCCAGAGCTTGGGGCACACCAGGCTTTTCCAGCACCACAACTGGCAGTTTGGCCACTAGGTGTCAGCCCAGTCCAAGCCAGCTAGGCCACGTCCCCAGCCCTGGCCAAGGCCATCCAGACAGTGTGCCACCTGGACCTGAAGTGTGTTAAAAAGCTCATTAAATGGAATCCCCTGCTGGCGCAGGGCTGTCCAGATGACCAGAAATTTTAACGAAATACTCCCCTGACAAAATGAATATTCTGTTACGGGTTCTGCTGGGGTTTAAGTTTTACGCGCCTAGCTGATTTTTGCCCCATTTCTTCCCCTTCCCTAAAATAACAGACGCAGAGTTCTCCAGGGGAGCTGACTGCATTCCAAAAGGTACGTGTCTGCCATCTGCTCGACATAGCTAGAGGGCAGAGAATGTTCAAGGCTAGAAGGCCTGTGATTCTGGGCCAGAGTTTCTGGATTTTCTAGAATGTTCCATGAGATCCGAAGAGAACCAACTTTGGGTTGTAATGGGCTGGGCCCTGAGGTATGTGTTCTTAGGAAGCCCTAGGCTCAAGGAGGGATTGACAGGTGTGTATAGATCAGCCTTGATCTACACACAGTGGAGGAGGACCCCTAGATCTGTCATCCAGACCCAGAACACACTGGAGAGTGACTGGATACTGCTTTGATTACTGTGCCAGCAGGTGTAAATCAGGACCGACCCAGGAGCCTGGACTGTTCTGGGCAAATTGGATCATGTGGCCTCTTTGGCCCTAGGGGACACATTAGAAAGGGTGGTGGAGTCCTTTGCTCTACCAGGCACATTTCCACTGGTGCCCACTGAGACTCTGGCTCTTCCCATGCTCGCCACAGCTGAAGTGAGAATGGTACCAGTCACTGCACTCTAGGTGGCGCCCCCCACTGCTTGGGCTCTGTGTGCCAGGACTGGTTCTTAGGGGGTCTCAGTTCCATTGCCAGTGCTGTGACCAAATATCCAACAGATAGAAACTTCAGAAGGGGTTTGCTTTGGCTCAGGGTTTCAGAGCGTGCAGCTACGGTCTTTAGGACTCTGTGCTTGGGTAGTATGTCATTGCATTTGGGAGCCTGTGGCAGAGGATGTCGGTCCACTTCCTGACCAACCAGGGAGAGAGGGAGAGGAAAAGTGAGAGATCGGGAGGGAGGAGGGGGGAGGAGGAAGGGGGGGAGGGGAATAAATTGGGGACTGCGACCTGGTATAACCTTCAGCCAGCTAGGCCCCAACTCCCACAGGCTCCACAACCTCCCCTTGTTAGGAACCACCAGCAGTTAAAACCACGAGCCTGTGGGGATATTTCCAGTTCAGGCCAGGACACTTGTGGCTAGAGCATCTCATTGTACCCTGACGCCGACCCCAAGGAGCAGTCTTAGCTCAGCTCCAGGCCTGAGGGGGAAATGGCGTGAAGAGCCCATGTGTCCACCAGGCATGTGACTGCTGATGGCATCGACCCTCAGGTCTCAACACCCATGCTTTAATCCTCCGCAGGGTGCCTTGGAAGAATCCCTGGGGCCTTTCTCCCCATTCCTGTCCCTTGCTGTCCCCAGTGATGCCCTTGATTTCTTGCCAAACATTGACCGTACTGACATGAACCCCCAGCACACTCTGGTTTAAGAACCCGGCGTCACTTCAGATCTCATTCCCCAGAGTCTAAATCCCAGGTGCGGGCACCCTGGATCCATTCCCGGCCTCTGGCAACTTCGGGAGACTGAGTGACTTGTGGATCAAGAAGGGCTTATTATGGACCAAGGCTGCGCCCGGGGCCCTTCACCAACCAGCTTTATGGCCTTGGAAAAATCACCCTGCCTGGGGGTTGGTTCCCTTTCCCATGTGTGAAATGAAAACATCAATATTGACTTAATTTACTCCGCGAATTCATTTTGAAGACTGTGTGAAACCAGAACATACCGAGGCAGACATGTCTCACCCAGGATTTCCCTCTAGTTCAGAATGATGTGAACCTCAAGGTCTAGGAAGGGGTGTCTGGAAAGGGCAGGTGACCCGGACTGCCTGGCCTGGTGGCCCCTGGTGGAAGACAGAAGTCCCAAGACCAGTGTTCAATCTGCCTGTAATTGCTGTACTTTAAGCCCCTCCATGGCTGGGAGTCCCCATCCATGCAGCCTAGGCTAGAATTGATCAGAGGTGCCCAACCTTTTGACACTGAGACGTACCATGCAAAGAGTTTTTTCTTAAAAAATAAATAAATAAATCCCCCCTCAAGAAACCCTCACAGTGTTTTAAGTAAGTTTATAGTTTTGTGTTGGACCGCATCCCTAGCTGTCCTGGGGTGCATGTGACATGTGGGCCATAGACTGTACACCTCTGTCAGGCAGATTCTAAGTGGTAGCTACGACCAGATCCCTGGTACAGTCGTGGTCCCCACTGACTGTCTCTCCCTTTAGTCATTCGTTTATTTTGTCGTCCCTGAGTCAGTGATGACTTCGTGACACACGCTGTTTAATATGCTCCAAACCCATCATCCAACAAAAGAGTGGCAGTGTGCCATCCTAGAGCGCGTGCACCTGGCTGGGTGCAGAGCGGCAGGAACATCTGTTTGGAGCTGGGGCCTGGCTGTCTCTATGTCAGAGGGCTCTGAAGGGCAGCAGCCGCGAGAGCTCATGGCCCCGATGGTCACCAAATAGCCCTGTTTAGCTACAGCTAGGAGATGTCAGCCACTGGGTATACAAGCTAGAAGGTTCTATGTGCTTATCCATGCTATGTTTCAAACAAGTAGGCATATACAAGGCTGACTTCAATTCTGGCTTCCTTTTAAGCCAACGAACCTTAGCTTCCTATGGAGAAGGAAGCCGTTCATGGCGGGCGGCTTGATATTCAGAGACAATTAGGAGAGATAATTAGGACGCCTTGTGAACCCAGATGGATGCACCCAGCCCTGAGATTCACTGGTCTGGATAGTTCATGAATCTGTGTTTCTGACACATTCCCAGGTGTTGTTCACACTTCTAGTTCAGGGACCACACTTTGAGAACCAATGTTTTATGCTCTGAATTCAAATCCAGGCTCAGTCACTGGTGTGTGTGACATTTGTCAAATTACTCGACCATGATCTTCCAGTGAAGGAAAGGAGTCCACTGAACTAAAGGCAGGGAAAGTTTCCTTCCTACCAACTGGCACATAGTAGGCTCTCATTGTCGTGTGTGTGTGTGTGTGTGTGTGTGCGCGCGCGCGCGCGCGCGCGCGCGCGCGCGCACATGCCTCAGATGCCTATAGACACTGTTCCTGCTTCTTCTTCCAAGAGCAGAAAGAGCAGTGATGCACAAGTCTTGTGTTAGTCAGTTCTGGGTTGCTATTACAAAACGCTTGAGGAAATCAGCTTATAAAGAGGGAAGGGTTATTTGGTTCACAGTTTTTATAGAGTTTTCCCATCCATAGTCACTTGTCCTTGTTGCTTTGGGCCTTTAGTGAAGTAGTACATCATGGTGGGAACATGAGGTAGAACAAAACTACCCACCTCATGGCTAGGAAGCAAAGGAAGAGGAGAAGACCATGGTCTGTTCTGCTGTCCTCTTCAAGGACACACCCCCTAATGGCCTAAGGACCTTACAGTAGGTCCTTTTATCATTATCTTTATTTTATGTGTATGAGTGTCTGCCTGCATGTGTGTCTGTGCACTACATGCGTGCAGTGCCTTTAGAGGCCAGAAGAGGGCTGTAGCATGAATCTTAAAGGGTCTTATTAATGAAATCAAACCTGGAGGCAGATTGGGGTGAATGCTGGAACATCAGAGAAGCAGAACAAGCCACAGCTTCCTCGCCTCACCATTTCCTCAGGTGATCCTGTTTCCTCAGACTGGATGCCTCTCAGCTGAACTGTGCTGCTCAAAAGCCTAAAAGCTTAACCAGCTATAGTTCCTGGTCCTCATGCCTTAAATACCTTTCTGCTTTCTGACATCACTTCCTGGGATTAAAGGCGTGAGTCACCATGCTTGGCTGTTTCCAGTGTGGCCTTGAACTCACAGAGATCCAGGCAGATCTCTGCCTCTGGAATGCTAGGATTAAAGGCGTGTGCTACCACTGTCTAACCTCTATGTTTAATATTGTGACTGTTCTGTTCTCTGACCCCAGATAGGTTTATTAGAGTGCACAATATTTTGGGGAACACAATACCACCACAGAGGGCATCAGATCCCCTGGAACTGGAGTTACAGTTGTAAGCAGCCGTGTGGGTGCTAGGAATTAAACCTAGGTCCTCTGCAAGAGCAGACACTGTTCTTAGCAGCGGAGCCATTTGCACCCCCACTTCTTAAGGATTCCATTCCTCCAAATACTGTAGCCGGAGGATCAGTTCTGTAACTCACGAGTCTCTATGGGACACTCAAGACCCAAATTCACAGTTGTTTTTTACCCAAATTATGTTGTTTTTTTCACCTGGCTAGGTATGTGCAAATATGATAGGGCTCCACACACATGTGCACACATACAACGCACGTGTGCCTAAACTCACATGGGCACACACATACACACATATGCACATGCATACTTGTGCACATACACACACGTGCACGCACATATATATGACACACACACATGCAGAGGCCAGCCAGGCAGAACAGGAGTACCTTCTGCAAATGCTGTAATCTCACCAACTTAAAAACATTCTATGTATTATGTTCAGCCCACAGGGAAGAAAGACACCCACTGTCGAGCTGATGATTTATGTGTGGCTGGTTCCCCACACTTCCTCTACTCCCTCCAGGCCTCAAGTCATCCAAGGCTCCAGCTACGTCAGCAGCTTCAGTCTGTTTGTTTGCATAAACAGAATAATTAAGATTTATTAAATTTGTACTGCCAGCGTGGTAGGCAGCTCGGTGCCCGTGGACGCTTGCCTGCAGCGCTCAGACACAGGAGTCGTAGTTGCCTTTTGAATGGCAGCTGGGCCATGAGTCACCTCAGGGCCTGCTGTGGCCTGGGACGTGTCGCTGCCCTCCCTGAAAACAGTCTTTTCACTGGAGCCCTGAGCTAACTGGCCCTGCTGTTCTCCAGTTTGCAAGGGCCAGGCTCTCTTGGTACACTGGGCACCGCACAGTGGGACTCTCGGCACACAGGCCTACGTGTAGTGCCACCTGGGAGTGGCATGGGTTTACCTGATTATATTCCCAAAGTCTTTTTTTTTTACTTTCTATAATTAACTTTTTTCCCTTTTATTTTACATACCAACCACAGCTTCTCCTCCCTCCTTCCCTCCCATTCCCTCCCTTCCCAAGGTTTTAAGATTCATAATTTTTGTTTTACAGTTTCACTTCTCTGGAATTTAGATTTCTGTTCCAATCTAGTCCTCCCAGGGAGCACTCATGATTACGTCCACCCTCTACCAGGAAACCTTCACCTGGGATTCTTGGAGGTCAAAATCTCTGCTGGTGATTACATTTTGTTCTGGTTTTCTTTAGGCTACACTGGGGATACCCACTTAGCCTAACTATTTGGGGGAGGCCCTGCCTATGGCTCAAGTTCCCAAGAAATGGCTTTTCCCCCTCTCCCTTCAACCAAACGTGGAATGTTCTGGCCCCTCTTTCTATGAGGTCATTCTCCTTGCTCTCTGCATCGCCACTGAAGCACAGGCGCACCGTGTGCACGCAGCTTTATGTGCACAGCCCCTGGACACGCAGCCTTATGTGCACAGGCCCTGGGCACGCAGCCTGATGTGCACAGCCCTTCTGTGTGCACGCAGCTTTATGTGCACAGCCCCTGGGCACGCAGCTTTATGTGCACAGCCCCTGGACACACAGTCTTATGTGCACAGCCCCTGGGCATGCAGCTTTATGTGCACAGCCCCACCGTGGGCATGCAGCTCTATGTGGGCTCTCCTTCTTCACTTCCTCTCTCTCCCTCCCTCCCTTCCCACAGTCTCCCAAAGCCCAGGCTAGCCTCAAATTCACTGTCTGTGAGGACGAACCTGGATTTCTAATACTGCCTCTACCTCCCGAGTGCCAGTGTTACTATCATACCCAGTTTACCCACTGCTGGGGACCAAACCCAGGGCTTCATGCACGCTAGACAAGCATTCTACCTACTGAGCCACAGCATCCCAGCTCCTTTATGGAGGCTTTTCGGTCAAGCGCATTCTGGCATTGGTGGTGGCTGTTTGCTTTCTTGGTAGTAAGATAATGGTTGCCTTTCAACAGATGCCTGGGCTGGGTGGGATACTGCAATACCAAACCTCAGAAGGCATTGGTTGGCTTCCAGTGGTAAAAGATAGCTGTCACAGCTGAGGTTTAAAAAAGAAAAAGTATGATGGGTGCTGTAATGGACACTCACATGCCTGATCTTCAATGCTCTTGACAGCTCTCTTCCTCTTCTGCCCAGGGACAGAAAGGCCAGTTGGGGCTGGAGCAGGGTGATGTCACTGAACTCTCTCTGTGTCACCTGCTTACAGCTCAGCAAACAGCTCAAATCTGCCGCATCCCTTGTCCTAGCTGAATAAAATAGCTGGGCTTTGCTCAGCCACACTGTCTCTGACCCAGACTGGCCTCAGACTGCATTGGGTGCCATCTTCTTTCCACCCACAGAACCCCAAAGCAGCCGGGCACTGTTGAGTTATGACAGAGTTGTCACCAAGACCTTCAACACTGAGTTTTTGAACCTGAGTCTGACTTCCGATGTCCACATGGGTTGCTTTCCAGGCCTCCTGTCTCCAAGCCTCCCCCTCCCTTACCTCCCCTATGTCTTAGAGACTCACCCTAGCCATGGAGCCTGTAACTCCCTGGTCAGTCAGGCTAGGGAGCGTATCGGGGGTCGTCTTCCTTGCCTCTTGCTGTGATTGCATCTCCTGCAGAGGTTGTCCTGACTCTTACATCTACCCTGGTTCCTCTCTTTCTGTTATTTTCTCAATTACCCAAATGTAATGATGATACTCATTGTTGACAAAAGATAATGCTTTAACCTACAGCATCTCCTCCAGAGCCTTCTCTGACTCCTGCATCTACCCTGGTTCCTCTTTCTGCTGTTTCTCCAGTTACCCGAACGTAATGATGATACTCGACGCTGACACCCACACACCTGCCCCTGAATGTGGTGCTAGCCTTCCTTGAGTGAGGACAAAGTCGCCCTTCCCCTGGCCATTGCATCCATTGTCTTCCACCATGGAAGTCAACCAGTTGAAAAGACCAGCTCAGTGTACCTTGTCTCCTCTCCTACTCCATCAACCTGGGAGTTTGAAAAAAAAGGTGATTCTGTGGCCTGCCTAGCTCACACAGAGATCAAGTGAGCCTGGCCTGCACACAGATGAGACACACACAGACTCCTCTGAGCCCTCAGTAGTGAGATCAGGGCTGCAAACCCATGCTTTTGGTACTCAGAGAATAGGGAAGAAAACATGTGGTCAAGGTAGGCAGGCCAACTGGGAAATGTGTTCACCATTAGGAGTCACACAGTTCCCTGCCAGGACTCCCAAGGACAGACAAGGACAACAGTTACCAGTGTGCCCCAAGGCAGGCAGAGGGTTAAAGATGGTGCTGAGGGAGCTACAGTGAGAGGCACTGGGCTGGGATCTGCCAGGCTTCTCTTCACCTTGAGCTGTTGGGGCTGGTCTGGCTTTGTGGTAGTGAATGAGGCCCAGCCAGGTCTTAGGAAAGGACCCCAAACCTCAGTTGCATAGATAACGCTTCTATACTCAACATGCTGGGTCAAGATGGGACCCGTGTGGACAGCTGAGGCCCAGAGTGCTGCCTTGTGATTATCTTTAGTCATGTTTTCTTATGAGAGACACCATGTAGGGTGATGGAGAGAGCCTGGGCTTTGCAGTGTTGATGGAAGTTGAGCCTGTATGTGATCTCAGGCTACTGACTCTCCTATAGCTTTAGTTTGTTCCTCTGTAAAATAGGCAGAGGACAACCAGCCTCCCAGAGCAGTTAGAAACATTCAGGAAGCTCATGGTCTAGGGGAAGAGTTGAGGAGGAGGCCTTGGGTACAGTGTGTATACACATGTGTACACATATGACAAATGGAGCTCAGATGTTCGGGGTATAATATTGGGGTAGTGAAAATCTTCACAGATGGTGGGCAGTGAGCCTCTGTGGTCACCTCCTGGGTACTGAGGGATAGGCAGATGGCCAGAGCAAAGAGGATGAAGGATGGGAGTTTTGCCTCCTGTGGAGCCCTCTCTCTCTTGGATAGGTTTGAATAGGACACAGGTAATAATACTCTGTAGAGAAACTGAGGCACAGAAAGGCTCTTGGAACTGAGATGAGCTAGGACTGTCAATTTCCTTGTTAGCTTCTTAAAAAGCCTTTATTAGAAGTGTGTGTGTGTGTGTGTGTGTGTGTGTGTGTGTGTGTGTCGTCGTTTTCTACTTTTTATTTGGTCCAGGATCACAGCCCATGAGATGGTGTGGCCCACAGTTAGGGTGGGTCTTCCCACCTCTATCCAATCTAGAACTCCCTGATAGACATGCTCAGAGGTTTGTTTCCATAGCGATTCTCGATTGACAACCAAGACCAACCATCGCACCCCTCCTCACAGTGGACAGACTGCACCTGTGGTCACACAGTTTATCCAGCATGTGCTCCTGCCCCACTGACCCCTGAACCTCGTAGTCACTCACGGTCTATCTTGTGTTGGTTCGCAGAGTCGACAGCAGAGGCGGTGGCGGAATCCCTGCTCTCTCCTGCAGAAAGCGTGCCGCGTGGCGCTGCCATTGCAGCTGCTGCTCCTGCTCTTTCTTCTGCTGCTCTTCCTGCTGCCGGCCGGTGAGGAGGAGCGCAGCTGCGCCCTGGCCAACAACTTCGCCCGCTCCTTCGCTCTCATGCTTCGTTACAACGGCCCCCCGCCCACCTAGCCCACTGGGGCCTACAGGTGACTTTCTGCAGACCCGCTGAGGCTGGCTGCTGGGGGAAGCTGGACAGACCAGACACCCAGAAGAGCCTCTGTCTAAATGCTGCATCTGTTCCCAGAACAAACTTGCTTTTTCTACGATGTCATTTCTGTCTATTTATACTAAATGTGTACTATATGTGGTTAGGGAATAATGTACAGATTTTTTTTATACGCAGTGTATGTATATGCTCAGTGTAGATAACTTCAGATACGATGTCTCTTTGTGCCTACAGAAGTCCCCAGCAGTGTGTTTCCCTAATGGGATTTGTGACACTCGTGCCTTAGCATTCTGTCATCCCTGGAAGACAGGAGAAATCACATGTTACTTTTATGACAACCTGTACCCAGGAATCCAGATACAAAAGTCTCCGAGCTGTGAGTGTAGCTGAACAGGATTGGAGCCTTGGAGCTCTTGTGCATGTGGCTAGTTTTAAAGCCACAAGGACTTGGGCTGTAGGCTAGATAAAAGAAGCGGTCATGGCCAAGAGCAGTGAGACCAGACAAGTGACAGAGGGATCCCCAGAGAGGAGCAGAAGAACTTAGAACTAACGGAAGTTCCGCAGAGTGATGGCACTTAGCCCGCCCCACCCCCACGTGGCAGCCACTGATAGCACAGACCAGCGAGAAATGTCTGTGACCATGAGCGTGACCCTGTGTCTTCAGGAAGTGGCTGGGATTTTGTTTGTGTGTTTTCCCCAGGAGAAAGAAAAAACGAAGATGAACTTGACTTTTTATTCTTATGCGCAAGGGTGAAGCATATTGCCAGTGGCCCGTGCCAGTCCCAGGAGGCCTATGTCATCATTGTGCTTGGGCATTCTCCGGACTAGGGCATGAACTGAGGGCAGAGTGGAAACACAGGCCCACACTAGGCAGAGAGGAAAAGACTCGGCCCATCTGAAGGGGTCTCTCTTCCCTTCCAAGAAGGAACTGTGCAGGCTGGTGGGTCTACAGGGCTGGATAGGTCTTACCTTCTTCCTCTGCCAGGGCTCACAATCTAGGCCCAGGCAGGAGCAAACAGGTGGGCTCCAGGTATGTGTGGGAGGCCTCTGGGGTGACTCCAGGTTATGCCCAAGCCTGGAAATATGACCAGGGAATTCCAGGATGATTCCTAAGTGGGTTAAAACTGGATCAGGTTTGCCCTAAACTGACACTTTTTTTTTCTTTTAGAAAATACTTAATGCCCCCTTTTTACAGATGGAATTTTTCTGGTAGGTGGGGATGCCCTCAGGTGTTGGCATCAGATACACAACCACAGTGTTAAAGACCCAGAGAGGCACTTTAAACACAATGAATATTGAGGCCCTAAGAGGGACCCAACTCCAAGGTCACCACCCTATGCACACAGACCAAGTCCCTCCCAAGCTGGCATCAGGCTGCACCCTGTACGGCCTTCATCTTAGCACAGAACCTAGGAAAGGCAAGCAGGACGGCAGCGCCTTCGGCTTGTTACTTGGTCTGTGACCTCAGCCATAAGGCCTCCTCTGCACACTGCCATTTTGCTGGGAAATCAGGGGCTGATGAACCCTGACCTCAGACCCAGGTAGCCCGAGTCCTGATGCTCACTAAGACCATTGGTCCACCACTTGGTCAGAACTGCGGCAATGGACATCAGCACTTCCTTTTCCGCTTTCCCATCTCACAGGTAAGAAACCTGAGGCCCAGGGAAGGGAAGTCACTTACCCACAGCCACACAGCAAGAACCTATAAGGCCAGAAATGGGCTGGTCACCACCATCCTCAGGTGATATCGTGTTCATTATATAGCATAGCCTCCCCACATCTCCCTTCCTAGGGCGAGGACATGGCTCAGAGATAGCACACTTGCCCAACAGGTGTGAGTCCTGGGTTCCATCCCCAGAACTTAAGAGAGAAAAAGAAAAAGCAGAAAAGAGAGCTGTTTACTATGAATGTAGTTGTGTCTTGTGGTAAACAGCTGGGGAGGGTGTAACTGCAATATGCGGGTGGTGGGGTGGTGGGAACATATCTCTGTTTTTAACTATGACAATGACACTGTGGATTGCTTGTTTGCATAACTTTTTTAACAGAGGGGGACTGGTATTTTTATTTCTTTCATATGAATATAGCTGGAATATGACATACTAGCCATTTCTGGGTGCTTTTCAGATGTAACTTCTTTTGCTTAAAGTGCGTATAGACACCTGCTACTGTGATGTCGCCTCCTAGCCAATTACCATAGAGAGTTGGAAGGTGTCCCTGGAGAGAAGTGTTGGAGCTTAAAAAGGCTTAAAAAGTCTTTGTTATAAGTGTGTGTGTGTGTGTGTGTGTGTGTGTGTGTGTGTACGTGTGTTATTTGTCCTGCAGACAGTGCTCACATGTAACCTACCTAGGTTAGCCTGGGAATGTGTGTGTGTGTGTGTGTGTGTGTGTGTGTGTGTGTAAGGATCCAAGCAGGTACTATCAATGCTGTTGGTCCCCTACCCTGTGTCACTTTCTGTTCCTCTCGGGCCCCATCTGTTCTGAGTGCAGAACGCAGGAGCAGAGAATATGTTTATAATGTAGTTGGACTAAGTGGAGTTAGGGGTCAGGACAATGGGTGAGCTAGGAAGTCCTGGAGGTGCTGGCAGGAAGGGCCGAGGCGCTGCTCTCTAGGCTGTGGTGGTTTGGAAGAAAATGGCCCCAAAAGGAGTGGCACTATTAGGAGGTGTGGCCTTGTTGGAGGAAGTGTGTCGCTGTGGGGAAGGGCTTTGGGGTCTCTTTTGCTCAAGCTCCTCTCAATGTGTGACAGTCAGTTGACTTCCTGCTGCCTTCTGGTGGAGATGTAGCCAGCACACCTGCACACCACCATGCTCCCTGTCACGGAGATAATGGATTGATCTCTGAAACTGTAAGCCATTCCCCCAATTGCATGTTTTCTCTGTAAGAGTTGCTGTGGTCATGGTGTCTCTTCACAGCAATAGAATCCCTAACTAAGCCCCAGGCGATGCCTTTCCGTGGGGAACCGGCACCGAAGGGCTGGCATTTCCATACTGCCCACCCCGATAAAGCCTGATAGTTCTTCATCCCTAAGCGTGAGGTGAGAAACAGAGGCTTTTAAGGATATAAAGCCCTTGCCCACATGCAGGTGAGACTTGAATCCAGGGTTATTGGGAAGAAAGGACTTTGGGCTGGTGCCACTAAGCTGCAGTCTCTGTGGCCTCTGGGAATGGTGTCACTGAGTGGCAGCTCTCTGCTCTCAGCTCCATTGGGGTGGGGTTAACAAGAGCTTCCTGTGGCTCTCTGAGGAATCACCTCAGCAGGCACATCCCTGCAGGTCATTGGCCATCAGCCTCATGTTGCTCCAAGAGGCAGGACTTGCCACACACCCTGGAGCTGAGGCCTCCTCTGCCCCTGTGGAGTCTCCCATCATTGGCCTCAGTTCCCTGTGGGACCAGAGTCCTAAGATACTTTAGAGGAAGGAAACTGGGGTTCCTCTGCCGCTGGGACAAGGGGAATGACAAGCCCCTCGTGAGCTACTGCTGGGAGGCTGGGTGCCAAGGGTGTGGGCCACCCTGCGAGGATGCCCAGGCTGCCTGACAGCGAGAGAGACTGAGGGGACCTTTCTTTTTCCATGCAATGTGAAGTCAGGACAGGCCAGATCAACAAGCTCTGTGGAGGGTTTGAGAATCTGAGGCGAGCTGATCTGGCTGAGGTAATCAGATGGGAAACAGAGACAGAGGCCAGTCAGGGACCACAGAGGCGGAGGGCTGCTAATGCACACTAAGTAGCCATGAGGCCACACTTTACCGTGTTTACCACGGTAAGACGGGAGACAGCAAGAAAGGGAGATAGGAAGTGGAGGGTAGGAGAGAGAGAAGGAAGGAGAGAGAGAGAGGAAGGAGAGAGAGAGAGGAAGGGAGGGGGAGAGAAAGGAGAGAGGGGAAGATGGGTAGATGGATGGATGGATGGACAGACGGATGGACGGACAGATAGTGTCCTGTTCCCTCTTCATTCTAACCCACATATTAAGCCCTTAGAGTCCCTTCTTGGGGCCATACATATTGGAACACTAGGGTAAATGAAGTCTAGGTCCTGCCCTCCGGATCTAGACCAGGAAGGGTCTGTTCTGTTTAAGATGCTGAATCCAGACCAGGGCCTTGGCCCTTGACTTTGCTCCTCTGCCTCCCACAGGTGCTGCTCAACCTACCAGGAGCTAGAGGGCCATGGAGGAGACACAGGGGCACCTGGGGAGAAGTAGGAGGGTGCCTCACGGCTTCTGCAAATTAAATGTGGCTGTGACTATGAGGGCAGAGGAGATGTACTAAGGAGGCCCGATGAGGGTCAGGAGAAAGGGCCTGGGCGTAGCAGAAGGGAAAGGAAGCTCACTGGCTGCGCCTCTAGAGGCCCCAAGTTAGATCCTTGAGGTCTGAGCACCAAGGCTTGGCAGGAGGCCCAAGGCTGTCTTTGACTGTGGACATCTAAGTTTTTAGACACAACCCAGGAGGGGGCATACCCCACTTCCCTCTCTCATGGAGGTCAGCCTACAGCAGAGGTTCCTCTGTTCCCTCACCCTAGTCTTGTACACTTTCCAGGTAAGCATAGAAAAGAGAAGCCATTCCCTCCCTTAATGTACCTGTGGCAGACATGAGTAGTTGATCATTGAGCCTTTCTCTCTCTCCAGCCTGAATGGACTTCCTGGTCCTCAAACCACCTAAGTATTACTGCTAATCTGTCCTGTGGGAAAAGCACCTGCTTGTCATCCTCATCCTTAATCCTAGCCCCCTCAGAAGACGAAATTCTTGCCTGCTTCTTCCCCCAACCCCTACATTAATTTTAGAACATCCCAGTAAAAATCAGTTTTTCTTAGCAAGGAAGAATGGATCAGGCTGGTGCCTAGGTGTATCGGCCACTATTGGAACCAAAATCCCAGGTTCATTTTGAGCCCCACATCTGGGTCTCATGCTCTGTTAGCAAAACTTGGAGGCGTGGCCCTTAGAAGTTCCAGGAATGGCCTCTGTGCTGCCTACCAGCCCCTGCTGGTTGTCAGGAGTCCCTGAGCCCTTCAATCTACTCTTAGTCCTGCAGAGCCTGGGCTGAACTTGCCACCCTGCTCTGTGTTCAAATCTCCAGGA